>VWZE01020473.1:1058173-1087895 GCA_013396675.1 Eubucco bourcierii
TCCCTGGAGGTGTTCAAGGCAGGTTTGGACATGGCACTTGGTGCCATGGTCTAGTCTTGAGGTCTGTGGTAATGGGTTGGACTTGATGAGTTTTGAGGTCTCTTCCAAACTTGGTGATACTGTGATAACTTCTTAAAGCTCTCCCTAGCCAAAGGATCTCTCACTATTAGTTCTTATTCACTCTTCTACCCTTACAATGATCACTACAAAATAAAGTTTCATGCAGCAGTCGTAAGAGGTAAAGGCTACAACCACATCAGGTGCACATGATTATATACACTTAGACGTGCAACTATGAACTTGGACAACCTATAAAGATGAGTTTGCACACAGCTGGAAAACAGGTATGGGTATGAAAGTTGTATCTTAGAGGTACTGCTCAACCACCTTGAAACTCATGACTCCAGCGCTTCAGGCCAACTACCTTGAAAATCATGAAATGCACAGGGTAGCCCAAGAAATATGCAAATAAACACTCTGGTCACAAAGTTTTGCTACTAGGCTCTCTTCTCTACCTCTCTGTCAATTCAAGGACATAAATCTCACAGTGCACCTGCAGCTTTAGATGGCTCAAGAAACACCAATAAGAAACTGACTTTAAAAGCTTGTACAGATCAATTCTAGGAAACTAACAAAAATATATTATTTTCTTGAAAATTTTTTCAAGTCACCAATCCAAAAATCAATTTCTAATTCACCATATTCTAAATGATCCTTCTACCAAAAAAATTAAAGAGAGAGAGAAAATACACAAAAACAGGGTCAGGATGGGAGAAGTAATGAGATTGATGAGTCTTACTAGGAGAGTCTTACTAGGAGGTGGAGCTGGGGTTGTCCAGCCTGGGGAAGAACAGACTTAAGAGGGGATCTCATCACTCTCTACAACTACCTAAAAAAGAAGTTATAGTGCAGTCAGGTAGAGGTCAGGCTCTTCTCCCAGGCAGCTAGTAACATGACAAGAGGGCACAGTCTGAAGCTGCACCAGGGGAGATTTAATTTGGATATTAGGAAGCACTTCCTCATGGAAAGGGTGATTAGACACTGGAATTGACTGCCCAGGGAAGTGGTGGAGTCACCATCCCTGGAGATCTTTAAGACTGGATGTGGCATTGATGGCATGGTTTAGCTGATGTCATGGCATTGGGTGATAGGCTGGACTCAATGATCTCAGGTCTTTTCCAGCCTCAATGATTCTGTAATGCGATTCTACTCTTAAAGCATTTCAAGCCCCCAAGGTACCACATCTTTGGAAATAAAATATTCACTGGCCATGGGCCTCATACCAAGGAGCTTCTATTGTACTAAAACCCAGTAATAGTATACTTCTTACAACACTGCACACAACATACTGTCCCAATAGAAGACTTGATATGCTACAGGAAGATTCATGCACTTCTCTCAGATGTGTTTCATCTTAAGATGCTGAACAAGATGTTTTTAAAAGAAATTAAGGGATGACTTTTTCTCCTTTGCCCCTCCCCTCCTTAAAAAAATTAATTACAGACTGCTAGGGCAAAGAAAATAGTGATCTTTAATTCTCTTTTCAGCCTCCACAACACTGAAATAACATCAGTCAGGGTTATAAACATCTGTAATTGCCAAGGGAATGTACAATACATTCAGAAACTCCAGGCCCACATATCCTGTAGCTCTGCACTTCACAAACAAAAGGTTGGGGAAAGAAAGAGGGGGTGGGGTACAGGGAATAAAGGCTTAAAGATTAAAGTCACAGGCAGAGACAGACGGCTCCGTTTTTTAATAACTGAAAACACGAGTTGTGCCTGAATGTGCTCATTGTTTTATGGTGGGGGGGAGAGTCTATGCATGCTGGACTGGCTGGCGACAGAACTGCCTTTGCATCAAGAATAAGATTTACCAAAAGGAAAAAAAAAAAAAAAAAAGAGAAAAAAGAAAAAAAGACACCAGACCCATGCCCTAATTTCTCCTCTTGTAACGGTTAATGATGCATTCAGGTAGGAATCAACAAATTATCCCACCTTGCCTTTATTAAATTGGGGAAAACCTCATGACTGATTGTCTCTCACACAACTCAATAGATGGTTGAAAGGCTTTATACCGAGAGGGAATACAGGCTACGACAACAATACTCAGAACAAACAAGCATATCTATGAAGCAACTAGCTTATAAATCAATTTCTGATAGTTTATTTACACAATGAAACCAGTGCTAGAAGGCTAAAATATGTGATCTAAGCAGACTTTTATATGAATTCAAGAAATGTAGCTATGATGAGGAAGTTGTTAAGTCCATTTTAAAAAGCACCAGCTGTATTTTAATGAACAAAAAGGTACATGAGTTGCCTTCACTTCAATCACTACATAAAGTTTGTTCATTTAAAGTTATGTGCTATAGTATTTAAAAATGGAAAATGCTTGGGTTAGGTTTTAAAACCCAGTTTTTCTCTCAAATATCCAAGAGGACAAGATGACTACTCAAAATCCATAATTACACACGTACATTACTGTAAGATTCCACAATACACAATCTGTATTAGAACTATTTTCAATCTAAAAGGGGAAAATATGTCACTACTTAGTGACTAGAGATTTTTTTTTTAGTTAGATCCCACTAGTGCCTAGGAACCCATCTAAAGTTGAATGCAATGAGCCCAGTTCCACTACCACTAGGTGCCAATACTCTACAGGTAAACAAGGAGTCTAAACAAACAGATGAAGCAACCATTAGATCATTCTTTCAGTTTTATTCTAATTTAGCTGAAGATGTTACTATAAGAGAGCTTTTATTTCTTTGTGGTTTTAGTTTTGTTCTTTTACCTGCCAGCTCTGCTTTAAATATAGCCAGAAAGGACATAATTCAACAAGACAAGAAGCTCTTTTATCTAAAACCATGAGATTCACAGTCATAACTTTTGGGGAAGCCTAAAATAAGGAGCAGGGAGACACACAACAGGAGCCAGTGAAACGTAGTCTCCTGCCCAAAGCAAGCATGCTGTGCAGGGAGGAATCAGTGGCCACAACACACAGCTCCTTAGCCAAAAAAAAAAAGCCAGACCTGGAATGCTCCAACTAGCATTCCTTCTTTGTTGATGCAATGCTTCTGCATCATCAGCCACTGGACCACTTGTTGAGATGAAAAATATTGTGGAGAGTTACTGTCTGTTTAGCAAATAAAAAAAAAAAAGTCCATGTCAGAAGGGGAGGGGAAAGGAAAAGCCGAAACATGAGCTCACAAGGCTGTTACAGAGGATAAAGGCAAGCTTTGTTTTACTTTATTCATACCAAGTATGAACAAGGGACTCATCACTGTTTTGAGCTTGAACTGCAAAATTTTTGTATGCAGCACTGACAAACTTTTTCCTTACATAGCTGAACTACTACTCTTTCTAAAAAAACAGCTTCTGCTGATGCTCCAATCAAGCATTTAAACCTAGATGAAATCTCTGTAACAGCAGACAATCATTCTGCCCATGCTATCAATTCTGACATTTCAGAAACACATACCAATGCATTCATAAAGACAAACCTTGATTATACAATAGATGCTGTCTTGAAGTTCTATGTATAGACAAGTACAACACAATTAAAATGTTGTGGGTGGTTTGGGTTTTTTTTTTCCTAATATTAAATAAAATCATTTGGAGGACACAGTGGCTATCTAGTCACACTAAGAGTCAGGTAACTGTTGTTATATTGAAAACACTTTTTTGGACAATTAATTCTTTTCCAACTTTCAAACACAGAAGTTAACCCAAAAATACAAGGCAATATTTTAAAAGTATAGTCTTTGGAGGGGAAAAAAATAATCCAAATGCTAGTAAAACAAACAAACAAACAAAGTCTGTCCCCTGACAGAAACACTACTCTCAAGTGCTGTCTTTAAGAGAGCTCTGAACAGCAAAAGGCAGCAAGGGAAAGCACAGTCTGGATTCTAGTTTCTTGCTCTTAAGAAAAGGCGAAGAGGGTGGTAATTTACCATGTACAACCAAATTGTACATGAAAGTTTAAAAACCAGCCAATTAAAGCTAACATTATGGAATGGAACTGAGGGTCCAAGTGGAACGCATTAGACACGCATTCCAGACAATGGCTCCAGAGTCTGCCTGCACGGCGGATACTGTACCAAGTACAAAGGGTCAAGAAGTTCTTCTCAAAGTGAACCCCAGCTTTAACCAGGACCCATGACAGTCTGCCCAAAAGACAAATGTAGTGCACAGTCATGGAATGACATCAAGGCTGTAGAGCTAACACTTGGTCAACACCTACATTGACAGAATGTCACAGTTAGAGATTGAGAGTTACGGCAGTCAAAGATGGGCAAATTTCACTACAATTAAGTATCAAACAGAGGAGGAAAACAAGGAACAAAGAACAGAACCAGTACAACTACTAGTAGTAAATATGCCTATTTCCATTTAGATCTCCTCCTACACATCTATGTCACACATTCAACTACAGATTTCATTTTTGTCATACAGTCACATCTAGAATGACTAAAACAATTACTAATATGTAGTGTAAAGCTCGAAAAGATTACCTCAAGTTTCTAGGATATTACATTTAACCTTCAGAGTCTTCCATATTTTGGAGTTTGATGAACCTAGACTTTGATGCAAGGTTCTTGATTTCTATTACAGCAGTGCAGAAAACTGTTGCACTGGCATTTCTGCTGCAGCAGGCAAACAAGTGGAAAAATAAAGAACAGTTATACTACTCCTTGTGTCACATACTTCAATGTACAACTCCATCCACAGGGAATTCATTCAATCTTATGATACATACTTCTGCAAAACTTAAAACAGGATTCAATTTTAACTTTCAAACCTTCACCATCTCCAAAAGCCAGTAAGAACTATAACTCTTACAAGAACAGCCATGTTGGATCAAGGATGAAAAATACATACATATTAAAAAACAAACAAACAAAATAATCAAACAAAGCAAAACAAAACATTTTTGTCTCAAATACCTGCATTACTGCAGAGCTACAGCAATACAGAGCATGGAAAGAAACATCTCTAAAACAAGTCCATCACAAACAATTAAATTAAGGATGCCAGTTTGGGAAATAGGATACTTTCCTTCTCTGCACTGTGCACAGATTATCAGAGCCAAAGTAAACAACAGTATTTTGTGATTATTTTTTTTTCTAGACACAGCCTAGCCAGCAAACTGCCTTTCTGCAATGCTGAATATTAGCTGATTTGTTAGAATACAAATTTGAGATGAAGAGATGAATAGTTAAGAGTTGATGTTGTCATTAAGTTGTTCTTGCTAATGTTTTATGGAGTTAATACTCCCAAGGAAAGTTTTTATATGCAAAAACTCTGCAAACTTGAAACCCAACTCAAAGCAGTGATCTAATAGTTCATTCTCTGCTCATTGTTTTTAAGAAGTTTAACACACATACACAGACTTTAGCTACTTTTTGTTTTAAAATTGTAAAAATGGACTCCAAATTAAAGAAGAGAGTTCTTGTACTGTGTTCTTTGGTCTTCACTCCATACATACGGCAGACCCTGCCTAACACTTCAACAGCAACACTGAGCATAGCCTGTGGTTACACGAAGTCACATCACCATTGTGCCAGAAAGTCTTCTCCACAGAAGCCATTATTGGGCATAAGGTATTATTCCACACTTATTTCCAGGCCAACAGAAGAGTTTTGACAGTATATTTACTTATTTCCATTTTTGTTGAGTAGGATTGCACAAGATACACCTCATTTCAGAGGTCACTCATGTAAATCTCACATCCCAGTACTTCAGAGCAAAGCAAACTATATCATGTTGTGTACACCGTCTAAACTGCTGGTGCTATGAAGCACTCCAGATGCTGCAGGTTTAGATGGTATTTGTGCTTCACATTAATACAGTCTCTGTATACAATTAAAGTCCACTACAATATAAAAAGGTGATGCTCCTTGTAAAGAAGGAAAACAATGCAGAGTTTTATTACAAAATAAAATACTAGACAACACTTGCCAAGACCATCTCCTCTATTAAGGGGGACTGAAACTTAATGATCTAACCACACTGAGATAAGAGCAGCAATGCCCCAGTAAATGTTTTCAACAGTACTACTAATAGGAGGAAAAGTGAAAAAGCAAAAAGATATTTATAAGCAGATGACTTCTAAAAAAAATTGTCAGAAAAGTAAGTGTCATTAAAAATGCTATTCCAAATGTCACTGGTAGAGTTAAAAATAAATCAGTAATGAAATGCTTTCAATTTCTTTATTATTTAGAAAAAGATACTCATGTGAATAAAGTTTTGAAGTCAACTAAATAGCAAGACACAGGTCCTAGTCTGAGTTTGGACCTTAGTCCTCCAAGTTTCTTTACACAGTTCATTCCTGCAAGGCTGCACAGACTCAGATCCCCCAGTCGGGCTTACAATTGTTACCTCTACAAAGCTGCAAGCGTGCATGGCACTTCACAGATAAACAGAAAACAACGGCCCAGCTTTAGAAGCCCACAAGCTAAATTTACACCAGTTGCTCCCTAGAATAATTGAAAACATTTTTATCTTGGACAGAGACAAATTATTTTATTGCTTCAAGTTTTATATTTAGAAAAGCACAGATCTTGTGTGGTGAACATACAGAAACCGTCAACATAAAAAACCCAGTCCTTTTATCTCTAAAACCCCTCTTAATTAAAAGCTTTCTATTAGGCATTTTGAAGAATCTCAAGAGGTGAAGTTGTTAAACACAACCCTGAACAGTAATTTTGTAGTATAGCTCAAATACTATATTTAAATCAGAATATGCTTAGATGATCACAGGTATTTCAGAATAATTCAGAGCAAGCCCTCCAGTATTTTCTCTAGGATGAATGGACAACCAAACTACAAGTGCTGACTCTAAAGTACAGGCATTTTTAGTAGAGGCAAACTATGTTTGTGAGCAGTAATATCTGCTGGTTAAATAAAACATCACTGAAGAGCAAAATCTCCAAGATCAGAGACGCGTTGCTGTGACCAAGAGTCACCAGAAAAAGCACAAGGACTCCTAGCTCTGCATCCTATACTCACCTTCCTATGTTTCATTTGATAATTATGAACCACTTCTCTCCCAATCCTAACTTTACATTTTCAAGCTAAAACAGAGGCTGACAACATCCCCAGGGAAGTGGGAAGAAAGCCCACAGAAAACAAAGTCAGCTCAGAATGCACATTGCTCTGCCAAGCTCATGTGACCAGCTCTCAGGAATGCTGGCACTGTTCAACTTATTCAATGGAAATATGAAATAAATAGACTAAGAATCTTAGACAAAGAAAAATATGAAGCAGAAAGCAGTAACACTTCTACTGCAGAGTATGTTGCACCTCTACGTTTGCATCTCACTGTTTAAAAAAAGAAACAACGTAACCAGCACATTTCAAAGGTCCACCAGTCACAGCAGAAATTCAAACAGCAACTATGGGGCACTGATCCATCACTATCTAGCTCAGATGGGACTCTACAGAAACTAAGTGTCCAAAAATCCAGCAAATTCAGCTGCACTTATTAACCCCCATAATACAATTTCTCAGGTGACTAAGAAAAGAAATTGCTAAGCAAGAGTACAAAACAGCATCAAAAGTAGATCGAGAATATTCAAGATTACACTCTTAGACAGTCTTGTTGTGTACAAGGCTTTTTCATACATACTCTTAACAATTACTTCTCACATTTTGTTAGGTCTTGTTTCCTCTCATACCTAGATTTGGAGAGAATAACAGGTACCAAAGCACACTTTCTGATAGTAAGAACTAGAGTTACAGAATAGGGAGCAGAAAATTCAGAATAAGAGTTTCACTTCTAGTGAACTTAAGTAAATAGGCATCCCCTGTTATCTAGGCACTTCAGTCTTCACAGCTAATGATGGAGACAACTGCAATTGAAGAACCATAATAACAGAAGAGAAATACAAAGGAGTTTTATTAAGTAGGTTCTTACTGACAATTTAGCATAAAATTAAATTTAGGAGTGTTCCTTAAAAGTACTTCCAATAAAATATTTTTTATTAATTATGTTTAAAACATAAGTTAACTTGTTTTTGAGGAAAAAAAATTATCTTGCTACTTTATAGAAATGTAACACTGGAATAAAGCTTATGAAGAGGGGAAAAAAAGCTAATAAGTAAAGTAGGTACAGAAAATGAAATAGTCCTTAATGAGTGGCCCACATGGAAATAAAAAAAACAGATAAAATCATGAACAGATATTTCCTTTTTTCCTTCCCCTGATGAAGTAAAACTAGTGTCTATTTATGTGATTTTTTTCTTTCTAGTGCATCTGCACTGGGGAAGGAAAAGGGGCATAAGAGACTACAAATGCAACAAAAAAACATTAAAAATATTAAATCTGTTCATTTTTATTCACCACACTTTAAAAACACATTCTCTCCTACTCAAAGAAATTAGTTAAGCTTACAATGAGGAGATTTGACTCTCTCAAACTGCTAGGTTCTGTCAGTTCTAGGAAAATTAAATCCCAGCATCTCAGATCACACAAGTTTTAGGAGGGGTTTTACCAGCAAAATCAGAGCTTTGAAGTTTTCAGTACCAAGAGATAGCAACAACCTACTCTGTCTGCAGAGGCGGCAAAGAAGTCTATTTCATTACAGCTCCGCTGGTAAACTAGAACTCATGTTTGTATACTGCTAAATCTGAAAGCAAACTGAATGTGTAATTTTAAAACACACAAATAAAAACAACATTTAACAAACTGAAGTGATGCAAAGATGAGTTATTAGCAACCTTACTTGCCCTGCAACAAATCATTCTACATCACAGACCATCAGCGCTCACCTAAATTTAATCCTTATGCAGTTACAGTAGAAAATGAAAAAGGGTAGATTTCTTAAACAGCAAAGAACAACATATAAGCATCACGAAATTGCCCTTCAACTCCACTTTCCACTGTGCTGTCCCTCCTCTTTCTCTTCCTCAAGGAAAAAAACTATTTTTTTTTTTTTAATCTCTGGAACTGCCATCTCATGAAGAAAAATCCATTGCACCTACAAACTTCGAGGTCAGCCCACTAAACTGCTTACTTATTGTACCTGGAAGAGAAATACCATGAACCACTGATGGCCAGGAGGTAAAGACAAAGCTTGGAGATAGGTTTCAGAACAAAATTTCTCTAACTGAGGGAAGGGGTGGGAACAAAAAACACAGAGACAGAAACCACTACAAACAAAACCTATTTTCCACTTTTCTTTTAAAAAAAAATAATTTATAAATCAGGTAAGATTATCAAAAGCAATGCCAAAACTATAAAGTCCCTTCCACTGCTTTCTTGGAGCCTGCTCTTACACAGCAACAAGAAAAAAACCTCTGCTGAAATTGCTAGGCATCAGCTGAATTCAATAAACCAAGGCTATCTCTAACTGTAAATACATCACAAAGATAAACGAAGGCATAATTGAAGAGTACTAATCACTGCTTAACGAAATGTTGAAATCACCAAGAAAGACTACAGCACTGGTGATTAGAGCTCGATTTTTCTGTTTCCTTAGAGCTAAGAGAAAGGGAGGAAAAAAAAGAGACAGAGATGACAACTCAGGCATTTAACATATTCTGCAACAATCATTACCACTTAATGGCAACCTATATTTTCCGGAACACACCTAATTTTGTCATACTAGCCTGATGGGTCATTTTGGTGATCTATGCCAAAGTCACATTTACCCACTATGCCCAAGCATCCTGCATTTGAACTGTGACCGTTAACCACACAACTCTCTCTTATGATGAGTTCTCATAAACGTACTGTTTCAGCTGATCTTGGTTGTTTGTATTGCCTTTCCAGTGCTCTATGTTTCTGACCCCTAAATGAATTTATTGGATTTTTAGGCAACACAAGACATCGCTTTAGCATCTCCTTAGCAGAAACACATTTTTCATTCACAGAACCTCCCTACTTCACTTCTGAACAAACTGAAAAAAAAGGAGAACTTAAAAGCTGAAACAAATAGTATGCAGATCTTTCCGAGAAAGTGCTATTCTAATTTTTAAGTTGTTAACAATATCCCCAAAATGTCTGTGTTTTGATGATTTCATCTTGGTGTCCTGAAAATTTCCAGCATCAAATAAAACCAGCAAATCCAGTTGCATTTGAGATAGTATGAAGTTGTTAGCTCTCCAGTACAAGTGAAAATGCTGCTATCACATGCTGCTAAAAGAGATATTAGATAGTTCAACCTCATTATTGCAATGATTTTGTTCCAACTTTGTATAAGTTACTGCAAAATGGTTTAAAACAATATGCATAAGTTTTGAAAAGATAAACTAATTGAAATTTGACTTCAGTCAGTTCTGGTTTTACCTCAAATTATACACAAGAATACACACGAAAAACTTCCATGAACCTGATATCACTTTATATGTGGTCTGAAGTTTTCCTAGCTGCAGTCAAACATTTTAATGGGACAAAAATAGAGATCTTTAAAATTCAAAGGGAAAAGAAACAAGTGCAGCAACCAAAATAAATGAATCAGAGTACAATTTAAAAAAAAATTACAATACACAAAAAAAAACCCAAAAAGCCCACAACAAACCCGAACAGTTTTTAAGAAATAAAAGTTAGCAGAAATCTCAGTGTGGGGTGTGTAAAGAAAGAGACAGTAGGGTTTGCATTTTTAAAAAAATATATTCATTTTGCATTTGTCTAGCTTTAAATTTACCACAAAGAAAACAGCCACCTCATAAAAGCAGTCCTGGCTATTACTACAATAAGCAGCTGTTTCTTACAGTAAATAAAGGTTCAAAACAAAACACACTTAAGACACAATGAAAATCACCCAAACATCCACCCCCACAAAGTTTGTTAGTGAATAGAGTTCAGTAATGGAAACACATCTGGAGGGAGGTGAACCTTCTGTAAAGAGTGGAATTTCAGCCACTGTTTTGGGGTTGTTTTTTTTTAAGGTACTTAGCTTCAGTTCAAAACTCTTTCCTTATTCCAAAGAGAACTTTCTCCATGCAAAGCTTGGTACAGCTCAATTTAACCAACTATATGTATTTTCTCATTCTGTCCCTGTATGCACTATAAGGCACCACAGACAAGTGAATCTCTTCAAGAGATTCCACTTCAATAATACTTTCGGACAGAAGTTGGTCTTATTGGAGATCATCACACACAGCAGAGCAGAAAGTGAGAGCTCAATTACAAACACATGGGTAAAGATATCAGCCACCACTTCGTCAGAGCACTTGAAAAACTGGAGGACTTCAGTTAGGTGAAAGAGAGGTGAAAAACCTAGCACACAGCAAGCAAATTCAAAAGACAGAACTATTTTTCCTTAATTTCCTTAGGGATGCCCGAGTTATAATTTTTGAACTTTTAGCAATACTGTTGTTATGCTATACATACTATCAACAATTCAAGGATTTTTTTATCATGGATTTTATTCGTATGTATATGAACATCTGCATATGATATGTAAAAACTTCCTTTTCAGGCTTTAATAATACTATATTTTGCCTCATTAAAATGATTTATTTGAAGTTCGAAAATATTCTCAGAAAGCAGACAGGTTTCAGTGTTACATGTCCAGAGCTGGTCCCTGAAGTGACTAGCACTGTTGACACCTGGAATTTTGTTGATGCTGTTCTCCTCAATACTCCAAACTGAATATTCATTGTATTACTGAGATCAGGGAGGTACTCTGATGCTAGGTGCTATCAAGAATGACAACGTATTTTGGGGGTTTTTTTGCCTCTGTTGCCTAGACACTTGAAATTCCCTAATGGTTGGGAATGGCCTCTTGGTTGGTTCTCCCATCATCTCGAAAGGACATTTCATAAACTAGACTCCAAACTCCCAAAAAACTTTAAATAAGTTAGAGTATGGTTCCAAAGCTGCACACATCTAGAGTTGCATTAAAAAGTCGAATCACAAAATATTCGCCTGAATTTTTCTATGCATATTCCAATTTTGCAGGACCAGACAAGCTACCTCCATAAAACTGTGTGACAATTTTTTCCTATCCACATTCACAGACACTTAAGTTCAGTTCTTCCACAACTAACACGACCAGACTGGTGGAATCCTTCAAGATGCTGAATACCTTCAACAAACACAGAAGCGTGAGGGTTAACAGTAAGACTTGCTGATATGTCCTAAGCCCTTTGCAGTCTGAAGGAGACAAAGTGCGGCACTATTTCACGGTTGTGCTACGTTAGGAGCTTACCCTTGAAATAGATCATTCACAGACACCTACCTTGACCCACATTTACTACTTTTCCTTCTCTATTCCAAACACACAAGAGCTGCTGCCACTCCATCAGAGAAGCAGCAGCAATCACCCAGCAGCAGGTGAGAGCCAAACGAGAACAGCACAAAGCCCAGAAAGGACTGAGGCATATCGCTATTACTTTACATGGATACTCTAAGCCACACTTGAAATCACTGCACATACTAGAACGCCGGTGTGGATAACCACTGCCAGAACACAACACAGAATCCCCCAAAGTCAACCACAGGTTCAGGTAATCATGACCTCCCTTTCTACAACATAAATGCGTAATTTCCGCACCACTCTTTGATGAAGAGACCACAGACTTAAAAAGAGGAAACAATTACAGTCATTAGAATTTCACCCAAGCACGAGATTTAATCTCAGGCCATGGTCTTGCCAATGGCTGTGGGGGTCTCAATGGAGACAAAATTGCTCTGTGGGAGAAAAAAGAAAAAAAAATGCCTCGATGATGACATTAGTCAGCAAGAAAGACTGAGCTTTGTCTTGCATCCAACAGCGGAGTCAAATACAAGGAAACCATTTTCCCTCCCCATCTTCTTGATCCTAAAAAAGAAAACTCCCATCATTTTGTTTCTTTCTCTGAAATGCAGTTTTTGCATACTTTGGAAACTTTCCTCTCCCAAGCAATACTGCTGGAAGGGAAATCTTTACTGTAACAAAAGTAAACATAAATAAACATTTCTGACAAAATACATTTCCCCTTGCCTATCCTGGTTAATATAATTAAATTGTTCAGTCAACAATCCTCACTTTTACAGTTCTCCCTTACCCAACAGCTTCTTGAAGACCATTTCAAAACATACAGGAACCCTCTCTAAAAGATGCTCACCTGCTCCACACCACATTTAATGGAAATAAAAGGCAAGTTTCTGCTAAACAATCAGAGGTAAGGTTCCACAACTGGAAAAACCATCTAAGAGCAGTAGCTACTCTTAAATGCCAGCTATATGTTGAATCCCAAATAAGACACAATACAAACAAAAAAATTGGCACAGAAGATAAAGTGTTGGAGGGAGTTGCGTTAAATTTTCTTTTCTGGCACTGCAGAAAAAGCAGATCTGCAGTGGACAAAACAACCTTCACCACCCTTCTATGGGGAAAAAAGAAAAACACAAACACACACACCAAAATGACAACAACAGTAAATAAGAAAAAGAAAAGAAATAATTTTTTTTAAAAAAAACAACAAAACAGAAACCCAAAATAATAATCTCTTTTCTGAAACTTTGGGTGAGGGGTCTGAATTCTTACCCAGATGAACTTGCATTTGAAATCTTAAAATTCAAACTTAGATTTTCACCCATCGCCCCCCTTAGGATACCTTCACTCCTGAATACAATTTACCCATTTTTATTTAAGCTATCTTCCCTGTTCCACTTTCTTTTCCCCCTCTATTCATCAATTCCTTCTGCTGTCACATTCAGCCTACATACGCACATATATACACACATACATTTATATCTATCTTTTGGTCACAACCACTCCTAGTGCTGGTAATTCTTATAATTACAATCTAATGTAGAATTAATCAGCTGAAGTTTGTAACAGAAATCATAATTCCAGTTAGAAGTCAGCACTAACCATTTCGTGTTCATTTGAAGAGATTAGATAGGCTGTGCAAGAGCATTTTGGTAGAATAACTGATAAGGAGATGGGAAATAAGAATTATTGGTGTTTACTTAGCCTGCAATGCTTTTTGGAAGCAAACAGTTTAAAGGAAGCACTTCAGAATGTCTATTTAATCTGAATTTTACAGATAGCAGAGAGAATATTTTCTCACAGAATGCACAGTATCTTTGCAATCATAGTTATCGTACAAGCTGTTCGAATCGGTCTTTGCCGGAGCTCTCACTCAATTTTGCTCTGAGCTGTGACCCAGAGAACAGAACGCATTCAAGAATCCAGATGAAAATTACCACCACAGGACATCGCTCTTTGCTCATCCTCTTGCCAGGCCAACCTGAGAGTTCCCAGACAGAAAGTAACTAGCTGCTACACAGAAAAAAAACTTTTTATTCCCCTTAAAAATGACATATGGGTTCCGTCTGCTCACTTCGCCAGAACATCTATTGCATGTCTGTTTTACCTAGATTTTTCCATCTCAATTTTGTTTTGCTTTGATGCTTGATAAACAGTACAACAGTCATCCAAGAATGTACATTATTATGTCTAGCAGGAAAAAAAAACAAACAACAAAACAAAACAAGCTGTAGCAGTTTAAGAGCTAAATGATCCGTTTTGGTTCTAAACTATAAACAAGAGGGAGGAACCTGCTTGACATTCTTTTGAATATAGAGTGGATGAGCAGGGCATTGGTTGTATAAAGAATAATGATGAAGTCTGCATCATTCATTGCTAATTGCTATAAAAAAAAAATCAGTATATAAACAATTTCTCACTCTGTTCCCTCTGCCTTCTACCTCCTCCACTGCTCCTGTGTGCATAACTGAATACTAACCTTGACTGACAAAACAACACGCGAGGCCTTGCTGCTTTTCTGTCTGGGGAGGGGTGGGGAGAGAAGGTGGCATTGGTCACTTCTGGGCTTTCTTTGTCCAGAGGGGAAGACTGGATTTCTGTATTATTTCCATGTTTTATGTAATGATAAATACATGTAAATATATTCTGTATATATGCCTGCAAATTTAGCTTCCTGTAAAATATAGCTTTATCTTACTTCCAAGCTACCCAGGATGGTCTGAATTTTTTTTTTTTTTTTGGGGGGTGGGGTGGGGCTGAGGGCGATTTTCCAACTCTCCACACAAACAAACCAACCTCCAAAAATCACAGAGAAACATATTAGGGAAACTAAGCTCACAACTCTATCAAGCTAAGCTAGTTATTAAAAGAGCTCTGCACAAAAGCAGCACATAATGCAACTTAGATACAGCATTTGCTAATTGAAGACAACTTCTTAATCAAGCTGGAGAACAAATACAGTGGAACCTTATTAAGCCAGTTTGTTGATTACAAGACCACTGAATTGGACTCTTCAGCAAGGAAATATATTCATCATCCATAAAAAAAAAAATTACTTTGAAATATCTGCTTTCAATTTATTTTCACCACAATAACTTCAACTGAAGAGATGCTTCATATTTTACAGGAAGTTGTTCTAGATTTATGCAGGTATTTATAAGACTTTGCTATATTAGCTGATACTTAAAGCACCTAAAAATGGATTTCCAAAGCCAGACAACTCCCCCAAACACCTTACAAAATAACATCACTCAAGAAGGAACATTAAGCAGAAGTGAAGTGAAAGGGGACATGGTTATTTGATGAATGCTTGCACACGGTATGATGGAACAAAGAAATTCTGGTTTTAAATCAATAGGAAGATAGGGTAAGCTGGACTTGTGAGCACCATTACAGCACTTGGATATTATTTTCTCCTGAGAAACTGTCAAGATTGTTTTCAATAATCATGTGAATAGCACCATTTTGCTGTATGCAAGCAACTGCACACGGCCACTAAAAAGCTTTGTAGAACAATTGTTCTGTATTAGCAAGAGACAGTTTAACATTCAAAGCTCAACGAAGCCACTCCTGTTTACACATTACATTTAAGATTCAGAATTCATTTATAAATCACATCTTCAGAACAAGATATGCACAATACAGGAAACAGTATATTTCTGGTACAATTCTAACATAAAGTAGAAGAAAATATGATTATTCATTGTAAGTTTTGAGACCAGAAGGCAATGGCTCACTCGATCAACTTAAAGGAAAGGAAAACTCTTCCTACTTTGCACTTCAACATTAGAGTTGATGTAGAGTTCAGGAGCTTGTTGAATTTGTCTACTTTTACCAGTTTCAAATCAAAGAAAGCAGAAGGCATCATAGAGCAGGAATCACAGCAGGCAAAGAGACTAGTCTTGATGTCCCCTCACTCAAAATATTAATACAAACAGAAATGAGACTATGCATAATTAATGCAAAGTTAGAACCATTAAAGTTTCAATACAGATTACAAAGAATTCCACATGAAGATCACTGTTTTAAAGCACCCAGGTACACACGCACAGAATCAAGTTTAATTCTACTCAATCTCAAACAACAAACCCTAAACAGCCCAGAAGAGCTTCAAAACAGATTTAGTATGACTACTTTGCTTTTGCCAAGTTATTAAATGACATGAGCAAAGAAAATTACTGTGTACACTACATTCTATTCTTCACACATCACCAATTACTTTTGAGGTTAAACTAGATGATCTTCCCATAAATGCAAGATAAAACCCCTAGTCCTATGCACGTGGAAGAAGAGTCATGCTGCTCACACCAAACTTCAGTGAAAAGCAGTTGTCTCATCTCACCTGTCTTACCAGCATGTTACATGAAATACAACACACACCCCACACATTTTGATTTTGGGTATAAAAAGCACTACCCAAGCTGTAGAAGAAATACTAAACTTCTTTAAAATACAGTGGACATTTTATTTATGAGTGGAATGACTAAGCCACAATTGTCTTCCAAATCTCCCGCTTAATTCTGTTTCAACTCAAAGGTGAACTCCATCCAGGTTGACCTGCTACCCTGGCTTACTTATCACTAAGATCCTGTGTTGTAAGCAAATGCTGCCCTCTTGTGCACTATAACATCCAGCAGACCAAGTAGCAATTTGGAAGTTGGGGAGAGGGAAGATTTTAGAGCAGCAATACTTTTGTACCAGGTGCCTTTTCTTTCTGCACAGCTCCTTAATTAAAAGGGTGGTTTTTGCTTCAAAATGTCAATAGAAATACTCCCTTGTCAGACAAATACAGGCCACCAGCCAAATTAAAGCGAATTTAAAAGAGACAGTTTCAATTTCAGGAAAAAATGTTTTTGTTTACAGAAATAAAGTTTATTTGTCAGCATTTTACAAGTACCATGAACCCGAAAAGTTTATTAGGGTTTAGAAAACATTCACATTAGTGCTAGTAGAACTCTCTTGGCTCATGAGTACTTCTGTAACATCAACAACCACATAATTCATATTCATGAGCCTTTACAGTATGTGGGAGTTGTATTTTAGTTTTTTTTTCCCCACCAGAACAAGGGTCATTATTAGGCTATTCTCATGTCAAGATGGCAGACAAAATCCTTAGGACTTCTCTCCAGGCAGAATGGTATCCACTGACCAACACAGAGCACTCCCTCCAGAGAGTTAACAGGTTTCCCTCCCTTGCACTCAACAGCAAGAGGCCTCCACATAAATTTAAGTCATCTATACATGCAATCTACAACTGTAAAACTCTACTTGTTCACTCACCTAAAATGATAAAAATAAACTCTGTCATAACTTCACAAAAGTTGACATTGACAGAAGTACATTTTCGTGACAGTAATTCAAAGGTAACCCTGAGTTTACAAATCCTCTTAAAAGCTTACAATAAACTCAGTGAAACTACTAATCTGTGATAAAAATTACTTCTTTTTTTTTTTGGTGCTGTCTTAACCTTAAAAATAATCTGCATCTGACCAAACTCGAATGCTGGTAGCAAGACCATGTTTCCCTTGATCTTCCAAGACTGTTTTCATTGTACTCATTTGCATCAGCAAGGCATGCTTTTGCTATGCTCATTTCCCCCTCCTGAAGCTCTCCTGCAAGTTCAAAAGTCTTGGCCCCTCCAATGTATCAGGTATGAATTAATACCCTTCCTTAACAGAACATAGCACCAAAGTAGAAACAGACACTTGCAAGGCAGTTTTCTTTGAAAGGAACTGCAGGGACAAATGGCGACAATGAAGCTGCAGTCATAAAGTAAAAAGGTCAAAGGTTCAGACAGGCATAAGGATTACAAAACTACAAGTTTGTCAAAATTTCACCCCCACACACACCCTGGTTATGACAACCAAGGTCAAGCAGTGGCTTTCCAACTAAAACCCCATAAGGCCACTCTGTCCTTTGAACTTCACAGGGAAAAGATGACAACTTTTTTAGACATTCTTTTGAGGATCCATCTCAAAACCCAACCGATAAAGGGCATCTGACAACAGCTCACCTAAAACAAACAGTGCAGTATCCCTTCACTGCATGTGTGTGGGGGAAGCTAAGATGAGGTAATCATGTTCTCCTGTATTAGTGTGTTGACCCTTTGTAGGGCATGAAATTAACCATCAGCAAGTAAAAAATCTGCTACTGGTTAAACTACTTTGCTACGCAAAGTGGTCCTAAAATGAAATACGGGGATTGAATTTCTGCTGGTAGATTAATTCCCATAACCTCTCTGCAGGCATCCCCTACTGCTAAATTCATTGGAGAAACCATTCTAGATCCTACCAGATGCACAGGTCTGTGACAAACAAATGTAGAAGCAACTCTGATTTTGACAACATTAACATAAGCTTTTCAGAAGATCAGAGAGCTGAAATCTAACAAAAGAACAGACACTTAAACACACACAAGTATGACAAACTAACCCATCTTGCTGTGAGAGGTTAGCACAATACCATTCAATCTCTACAGCAATAGAGCAAAGCAGTAATGACAAAAATAGTAGCACTGCATTTTGTAATTGTTCCTTCATTGCAGAAAGCAAGCACAAGGCTGATGGGAGTCTTTCTCGCTGCTTGTCATAAGCTAAAGAATTGACCCTTAAAATTCCGTTACTCAGGTTTGCTTTGTCTGTTTAGCAAGTCAGCTACAAACATGGCATTTTGCTGTGCTGCTTGACAGATGATAGGCAAGATCCTGCTAGAGCACAAGGCTTGAAATCATTACAAAATAAAGACTTCTTGCTGTTCAAAAGAGTAAGACAAGTTCAAGCTATAAAGCTATCCACAATAACTTAATACCTTCCTGCCACATCAGACACACAAGGGCCTGTTGTAGAAGAAACCAGTATGGTTTCAACACAAGGAAAACCACCATGCGGTAAGTCAAGTGCCTATTATTTATTCCATTCCAACCTTGACTATCACCTTCCAGCTAAAACTTTAAGAAAGCATCTCGGGTGGAACTGTCTGTAGCATTTCCAATTCTCAGCATGGAGGTAAAGAAAAAATGTCTTTTGATTTAACATTTGATATGTTTTGTTTTCAAGGACAAGCTTTGCAAGAGAAATATAGCCACGCAGAATGAAATATGACTTCCATTTCAATTCCATTTGGTTACTGCTCAAATATTCTGCCTTTGTTTAATCCTAAACTACTGCCTCTAAACAAGCATCTTATGAGTGACTGTGAGAAGTATTTGCAAGGTCAAGCACTACCTGGCATAGCATGACAAAAACCCCTTACTAGATTGAGCCATGAAAAGGATCACTTCATGAATTAACTAGATACAGAAACATGTTAAAGAAGGCCAAATAGTAATATGTAATCCACAAATAGATTTAACAGCTTTGTTCAGGAAAGAATTCACCCTGACAGCACCCTTGAGAGAACAAAAAAGTACAGCTAAGAAAGGATAGAATTGGACAGGAAGAGAACCTGGGACACCACTGGTGAAAATGGCACCTTGGAAGAGAAGAGCTGAGATTAGGAGGGGGAAGACTTCTACTTTCCTTTGCAAAGCCAGTAAGGAGCTTCATGGAAAGAACCCTTTGAGCTAGTCACCTCCTGGGAGACCTGCCTGAATAACAGTGGTGCTGCCCAGCCACAATGGACACCGTTTCCATAAGAGGAGGTCACACAAGGGGCAGCCAACTACTGTACACCACCCTCAATGAAAATAAGAGAGCTTCAGTAAATAACAGCATGCAATAAAATATTTCCACACTTGTGGCTTCTGCACAAACACTGCATGCACATGACTAACACGCATAGGAAGGCTTCTTCAAAGCTCTCTTGTCATGCCACCCTCCAATTCCTCACATCCAGCTCCCTTTCACAGAGCCATCTTGTCTCTGGTTTTTCTGTAGGTTAACTCACATCTACAGCTATTGCAAGAATTAATTTCAGAAGACCAGTATTTTGAAGAGGTGGGAGAAATCTGAGGTGCAGAATAAACACAGGAAGATAAAAGTACTTTGCACTTACATTTTCTTTTACATAAAAAAAACAAAAAAACAAACAATCTATGGCAACAGAGAAACCAGATTCCATTAAAAAAAAAAATCAACATAGCATTCCTGGTTGTAAAGAAAATTCTTCGATTGGCAATATTGAAATACTGACGTCTAAACACCAACGGACATATCCTGTTGCAGAATATGTGCTGTACTTCAGTTTGAGTTTTACCAAACCATACTAAGACTCTAACCACCTAAACAATCCTACAGTCACAGATCATGTTTCATCATCAAGGCTTTATCTTTTAAACCTGGTACCAAAAAAGACCCCAAAACAACCAACCATCCACCATCAAGATACATGCATGCTATCAAGAAGAAAATACTTCGACTGAGAAATGCCAGTTAACAGAATACCAATACTGCATTTTCTCTGCAGCTTTCTTAGAACACAGAATTGCAGTAGGTCATGCTAATCAAATGTTTTCACTAAGATGCATAACCTGGTATAACTAGAACTAAGGAAGTTCAACATGCTTGTGTGTCTCAGTTGCTATCTATAGAAAAAATATTTTTTGCAGGAAAGAAAACTATATTGTGCCATTTAGTCTATTCACCATCCACATCTCTTCTCCCATCATGGCCTATCAATACAAAAGTCTGAATAACTTATTCAACCACTGTGGACAGCTATGACTAAATAAGTAGTTTTTAATTTCTTCGTAAAAATTTGACTGGAAACAAGAAGTTTAACACTTATCTCGGGTGATTTAAATACATGAAGTGATTTAAACTGTCTTGTTTTCCCATGCTTCTTCAAGAGAAAGTTCACCCCACTCGGAATAGGGTTTTTTTGGCAGAAAGGTAAGCCTAAATACAAGCCACTCTTCAGTGGCAAATTGAACTTTGTTTTAGAAGATAACCAGGTTCTTACAATTACTTAAGAACCACCAAATCGTTTTGGTTGGAAAAGACCTATAAGATCATCAGCCCAACCATCAACCTAGTATCATCACAGCTGATAGGTGACTATAAAGTACAAAGGAAGACCAAAACAGCGCAGGTGTCAAGAATTAGGCACACAGTCCTTCCTCACTTGTAGCTGTAGACACATCAATGGGACAGAACAGTTTACTGCTGGTGAAACTGAAAAATAAGTAAATGTTTATTATCCTGTCCAAACAATACAACTCAGTTACTGCTAACACTATTTATAAACAACTTCTGTTCAAAAAGGGGTTGATTCATGGAAATTAACTTGGTCTGCACCTTAGTCTTAACTGTGAAGAAAAACACATGTCAGTTACAAAACTACCACTTAGATGACACTAAAGAGACACTAGCAGAGGAAATGCACAGGTAGTGAACTTTGAGAGGGCCCTGTTGCTGCAGTTTAGCAATCCATGACACCTGTTATCACCCTGCAGCTGCAACTCCCTGACATCTTTAGCCAAGCACCAACCACCTCTTCATTCTGTTTGCAAAAGATGGAAGGGGGAGATGTTATTTCTCGTAGAACAAGGTCTACTAATTTTAAATGAGCTCTAATGCAAACCAGATTAATCTTTTGATATCATCTACAAATATTAAAAATGTAAAGTTACTAAAATCCACAACATTATTTCTACATATAAGATTTTGAGAACTCCCCAGTCTCTCCAGGGCAAAAGTTTGGTATAAGCACGTCCAGCAAATACACCACAGCTCTCAACCACAGGGAATATCAAACTCTGACAGCTTTAACAAATGAGCAAACAGAAATTAATATCGCCCTTAAATACCACAAACAAGGTCTCCATACACAACAAAGAAAACTTTTTCTTTCCCCCCCAAGTGTAAGAAAACCGAGCAGGCCTTACTGTCCAAAGAATTCACAAACTACTTTTCTACAAGTACCGGCATTTTATTTTAGGGGCAATTGTTAGGCAGCGTAGAAGTTGTGCGGCCCGTGAAGGCAGTTGACAGCCCACACACACCTCCCACCCCAAGGGCACGGCCAGGCAGCCCCAGACCGCGGGACCCGAGCAACACTATAGAAGCTCCCAGCACACACAGGCTCAGAGGGGCAAGCACAGCCCTGTTCGCCTCACCGGGACAGCCGTGCTGCGTCTCGGCAGCACCCCAGTAGGGGCCTCTCCGCCACCGGAGCGGGCAGAAGTTGCCACCCTTGCTCCGCGCCTTACCCCCGATGATGGTGCGGATGAGGGAGGCGTGTCCGGGGCAGTCGACCAGCGTGAACTGAAGCTCGCCGGGTCCCGGGCCCATCTGCGGCGGCAGGGCGGTGCGCAGACAGGAGAAGCCCAGGTCCAGCGTGATGCCCCGCGCCCGGCTCTGCGGCGCCCGGTCGAAGGCGGCGGTGGAGCCGGTGGTGCTGAGCGCCCGCGCTAGCGCCGTCTTCCCGCTGTCAATGTGGCCCAAGACGCCCACGTTCACGTTCAGGACGCGGGGTGCCGCGGTCTCAGCGGCCATGACGGCGCTGTGCCCGGCCGGTCCGTCCCAACAGCGCCCCTGCGGCAACGCGGGCCCGGCCGCCGCCGTTCCGCGGCCGCCGCCTCAGCTCCGGGAGGCAGTTAAACTCGCAGCGGCGCCGACGACCCTACAACCAAAGGAATACGAGGCCGGGGACTAGCGCAGCCACACCTGTGCGCGGAGCTGCTTCACCACACTGCGCAGGCACCCACTTGAGGTGACGGTGTTAATGCACTGCATTGACAACACATGCGCTGGAGAGTGACCCAGAAAAGCGAAAAGATTGGTCAAGTTCATCGTGTTTTGGCGCGGAGATGACCTTAACAAGTTATCTATAACAAGTCATCTAGTTCAACCTTCATGCAGTCAGCAGAGACATCTTCAGCTAAATCAAGTTACTCAGAGCCCTGTCCAACCTGACTTGGAATGTTTCCAGCAATGGAGCATCTATCATCTGTCCGGACTTTTGTAAAGCCTTTGATACAGTGCCCCACAACTTCCTTCTCTTTGAGGTGGAGAGAGCTGATTCCATGGGTGGACTGTCCAGTAGATAAAGAATTGGTTGGGTGATCACATCCAGAGGGTAGTGGCTTGCTGTCCAGATGGAGACAGGTGACAAGTGGCATCCTTTAGGGGTCTGTACTGGAACCAGTCCTGTTCAATATCTTCATCAATGATACAGACAGCAGAATTGAGTGTACCCTCAGCAAGTCTACAGGTGATACTGAGCTGAGTGGTGCAGTCAGTAAGACTGACAGACAGGATACCATCCAGAAGGACCTGGGCAGGCTACAGCGGTGGGCTGAGGAGAATCTTATGAGGTTCCATAGGGCAAAATGCAAGGTCCTGCATCTAGACTGGGCCAACTCTCAATACAATACAATGCCAATACCAGCTGAGGGATGATGAAATTGAAAGCAGCCCTGAAGAAAAAGACTTGGGGGTACCTGCTGAAGCAAGTCCAGAAGAGGGCTACCAAGATGATAAGATGGCTGGAGCACCTTGCATATGAAGACAGACCAAAGGAATTTTGGCTTTCAGCCTGGAGAAGAAAAGGCTCCCAGGAGGCTTTATAACTACATTTCAGTATCTGAAGGGGACTGACAAGAAAGCTGGGGAAGAACATTTTAAAAGGGCTTGTACTGAAAGGACAAGGTGCAATGGTTTTAAATTGGAGCAGGGTAGATTTAAGTTGGACATAAGGAAAAAGTTCTTTACAATGAGAGTGGTAAGATACTGGAATAGGCTACCCAGAGATGTAGTTGAGGCCCTGTCCCTGGAGACATTCAAGATCAGACTTGATGTGGCTCTGGGCAGTCTAATCTAGTTGGAGGTGTCCCTGCTGACTGCAAGGAGGCTGGACAAGATGCCCTTTGAGGGTCCCTTCCAACACAATGCAGTCTGTGAATCTACCACATTTATGGGCAACCTGTGCCAATGTTTCACCACCCTCAGTGTCAAAAATTTCTTCTTTACCGCTAGTCTGACTCTAACCTCATCTATTTTAAAACTATCACCCCTTGCCCTGCCACAACAGGCCCTGCTAAAAGACTGTTTCCATCTTTCTCATAGGCCCCCTTTAGTACTGAAAAGGCCACAGGAAGGTCTCCCTATAACCTTCCCTTCTCCAGGTATCTCAAACATTCCTTACAAGAGAAGTGTTCCAGCCCTCTGATAATTTTATGACACTAACACAGCACTTCCATCACTTTTTGTATATTCATCAGCCATGCCTGCAGGGACAAAAACCACCCAACCCCTCACCTCTCAACACCTGCTTACAGCTTTTCTTCCCTGTCCACACACAACATCTTCCAGGCTTCTCTTCTAGGAGAGGCAATTAAGGCATTTAGTTTGATGACCACACACCCAACAGGTGGTGCCCCCTCCTCACTGGTGGGCTTGGGGCTTATGAGGGCCAGGTCTAATTGCAGGAGGAGAGGAAGAGCTCTGGGGCACTAGTGCCTTCCTTTCATCTTGCTCAATCTAATTAGCCTAGCTCAGCCCAATCACTGTCACAACACGTCTTCATTCTGCCTACAAGGATACCCCCATCCTAGTGCTGATGAAAAAAAATCTTGGCACTGTGCTTTCAAAGTCACAGGGACACTGCAAATTCTCATGAAAAAAATCAGGTCCAGATTTCTACCATTTGCACTCTTTATGCTCAACCACCAATGTTTGGGTTTGCACAATTAATTTTTCAGTAAAGCTATATTTATGTTGTGTAGGATGCTGCCTAAAATATCTTATCTTTAAGGGATTAAGATTAATCAGGATTATTAAGTGATTAACAGCATTCCTGCAAACCAATAGCTAGATAAATAAACCAAAACCTGAGAAATAGATCAGCATTGGAGAGGCTCGAGAGTAGCTGAAGTGCTAAAGGCAAGAGCACATTTTGCTACTTTGACTCACTTGGCTTTACTGATAACCCAGGAGGCGCATAAGGCTAAATGCATTACATAATGAAGTTTAACACCTGTTCTGCATTTTCACTAGTATCAATATCACCAAGTTAAAATAACAATAGTGTTACAGACCTTTTATAGGTGTCCACATAGACTAAGCTTGCACTATTTTTTTTTCAGAACACTGCTATTTCTTTTTTGCTCTCTCTATACAGTAATACATACTGCTAACAGTATTTAGCATTCTCATCTCAATAACTAATGAATGAGCCAGAAATGTAAGATGACTTGCCTAAGGTTATTCTCAGCATCATGGAGTTAGATTTTAGGCTTTGAATCCAAACTTCAGGCTCTTGCTTACAAAGAAAGTTGCTTCATATAGCAACTCCTACATGAAAGAGGTTGCAGAGCTTTAAATCTGGGTCCAAATTACCCCTCCTTTCCAAACACACAGAAGTCAAAATGACAGAATCAATGACTCAGTGACAAGGGAAGAAAAAGCATCAGGCATTCCTAACACTCAGTGCTATTTAAGAGACAACTATCTCCCTAAAGGGAAGAAATAAGCTCACAAGGAGCACTGCCAGTGCACTGAGCTAGCCTGATTAATCAGCTTCTGGAGCAGAATAGTTCTGTTTAGTGGCAGCTCTGTCATGGGGGCTGAATTAAGCATAATGTCACTTTTCAGACCAAGTTCCCAGGCTTTGAATAGCTTCCTGTTTAATCATAAAGCTCATGCACACTACATTGCCCTGAATGTCTCAATCTGTTATATCAGTAGATGCATCCATTCCCATAAAAGGACATATAGTTATTATCCACGCAGATATTCTTGTATCATACTATCTACCATTTAATTATTTTTAGCATTAATTATTAGATGGATTCAGAAAGAAAAAGTGGGGAAAAATCTAATTCCAGTTTTGCATTCTGAGTCCAGAATTGCACTATCCAGCAGTTCTCCCAAAGCATCTAAAATACCTACCATTTTCAAGAAGCTTTCTCGAAGTACAGAGCTCTAAATGTTTCCACAACTCTTGGGAAAACTATCAATGAGCTGCCAGAGACACCCATTTCAGTGGCCTGAACAGTGCAAGAAGCTGCAGCTGTTCAGGTGTGACTCATAAGTGCAGGCGGGCTGCAACTTACCAATGAAACAAAGTGGGGGGAAATGGGGAGGGAAAACAGAAAGCTTGGGTTTCATTTATTGCTTTTTCTTGTCTGGGGGGAGGATTTGAATTTTTTTTTTTATATATATAACCTTATATTCCTAAGTAAAATGCAAGAATGAGGGGTGTCAGGTATAAGTGTGGGTTTGTTCTTCGTTTTCTTCCTTTACACACACAAAAATCCTTTTATTTGGAGCTCTCCCTCCCCAGATTGGGAAGGCAGTTGTCCTTGTGTAGCAGGAAGGGGGGAAAAAAAAACCCAAACAAACAACAAACCACCGAGTAAATTTGCTGCAGTGTTGACAGTTTTTTTGTTAGCACTCAAAACACACCTCTGTCTCCCTGAATTTAAGAGTCTGTAGATCTGATTTTGCAATGTGCTACTCTAATGCTTTGCAAGATCAGGCTGCTTGTGGTACCTGTAAAATGAATACACTTACACCACCAATATCCTGGAGAAAAAACTGTTAGAGACATAAGCACTCTTATTCAGGGTTTAGAGGGGTCCATTCTGTTAGCTTACAAAGCTTTAGAATCTGTTACAGATTTGGAAATTAAGACAGAGCATTCAAGAAGATTTAGCACTCTTAAGGTTTTGATGATCAGTAGGAAAAAACTTTCAGCTTCTCCTACAGGAAACACAACAGAACAACCACATACAGAGGTCTTGATATTACTAAGCTGTAGAGGGAAAGATGGCAAAATGAAAGAATCCCAACTTCTCCATATTTATCTATATCCCTCACAAAACAAGCAGTATGTAACATTTAGCTGTTTTCCTTGATTTCCCCTTAATACACCATTCCCCTCCCCAGTTGCTCTCTCCTACACTGAATTTCTTCCTTAAAAAGTGTTCACTTGAATTGCTAAAGTTTATGGACTCATGGGAGAAAGGGTAGGAAGTCAGACTTTTGGGATAGGGTAAAAATGTAAAGGTCATTCACGCACTCACACACGTACTCTCTCTCACTCCAAAAATAATACACTATTTGACAGTTTCAGGATTCAGCATGTCCCACTGAAATTTGAAAGCTTATGTGAAACTAGGCCACGTCCTGTAACCTCAAACATTTAGTCTAGGAAAACAGCTCTCAAGTCTCCAGCTCCCACATCGAGTATCGCATGACGTCTGTGCCACATAGGAGACCTCAAACAGGGGGGGGCAAAAGAAACGTTGGTAAAATGAGTTGATTAAACCTGAGGAATAACAGTTCAGACTGTTAGTGACACTTTGTTGGGTGAGGCTTTTTTTTTTTTTCCTGGTTAACTGACTAGTGTAGTGAAATACAAAATTATACTCTCAGAGAATATATAACATGAGATGGGCAGAATGGTTGAACAGCCTACTTATGGTCCATGTGGTGGCATGGGCAGAAGAGAAAGATGACTCAAATCATTTTACCCTTCCTCTCTGATGTGTCAACTATTCAAAATCACAAAAATTGTTATTATGGTTGAGGTTCAGTATTTTCTCATACTGATGTATCATTACCCATCAGCTATCAACTCTAAAAGATAATCTAAGCTATTTCAGTTCAGTTCTAAAGTTTCCAGTAGTTCCATTTGTACTCGCTCTTTCTGGGGAATAAACTAATCCTGTGTGGTCTAAAGGATTATTGTTTATTTTCCCTCACCTCACTCAAGTGTACTCTTCTGCCCCTCTTCAACTGAAATTTCACTACAATGCTCAAAGAACATATGGAATGAGTAAAACAATCAATACAATGAGCTATGCCCAACCATGCATAACTTAGGGATAATTGTAAAGCCTGTTAAGTAAAACTAACCTGAGTAAATAAGAGGGACAAGCCAGCCTCACGTCTATCAAGCAAACAATTATTTGCTAGCTCTTTATTATACTGAAGTACCATATTCTACTGCAAATACAAATAATTTTTGTAACATTTGTTTGCAGGTTGACACTAAAATTGTACCGTCAAGTGGGTTTTATCTACTGAACAGCAATGGTCACTTGCAGACTTAAGTCCTAGGCTCTACTCCAGTTGCATTCTGAGACACGATAGTGCTGTAGACAAACAATTAACTCTTCTGTTGTGACCCATTTTTATCAGGAAAATAAATTAATATTTCTAAAGTTAAAGGATTTTATGTAGCATATCTGATTTTTACATACAGGGAATATTTCTATCCTTACTCTGGGTTATAATGAAGATTAACAGCAATTCACTGTTCCTGCCATTTACACTCCCATATATTGACTTTCACCAGGGGTAAATAGGCAAATATTAGTTTTGAAATGCCATAATCTCAAACATAGTCCTACCTGAAACAGCAAACAAGATAAAAAGGAGCACATGGATGTATCTCTGTCTAATTTCACCCATTTTCACCCAAATTTCATCCATTGCTACCCCTCCTTAAAAGAAGGGCCATAACTACCCTGGACCTCTCATTAGCAATATCGCTGCCTTCAGAGCTCTTACAAGACTTGCTAATTATTCTTCAGGAACTGGCAGAAACTTGAACTCTGACCAGACTTGTCCACAAGACTAGCAGCAGTTTAATGCACTAGAGAAATCAAAGTTGTATATTTGCTCTTTTACAGAGAAAAAAGCCTGCATTTCAGAACACATTAGGCATTTGTATTTGGTGACTAATATGACCCTGGGAGGACATGTAGAGTCCAAGAGTATACACACGTTTAAAATTATTTAAAGGGCAGCTCATATTTGTTAATTTCAAAACTCCTTGGCTAAACAGCTGAATAATAGGATACCTTTACAACGGTGTTGAACTACATATGTATGCAATTATGTTGTAATTACAACTGTAAACTAGATTATGTCAATGCAAACTGACAGAACAATTAACAGAAAAAGAAAGCAACATATAGCAAGGTCTTTTCTTTATAACAACAACAAAAAAGTTCTTCAAACAAACAAACAAAAAACCAAACCAAAGAAACAAACAAGGAAAAAAAAACAAACCGCCGACCAAAACATGCATATTGTTAACTGTGCTTCTGCAAATTGAGGCATAATTCCCATCCTTGCTAAAATCCAATCTCCTAGCTTGTACCACCAGGCGACTGCTTTTGCAGTTCTCCCGGGCAGTACTTGGGAAAGCCCAGAGAGCATTTGCATAGACTGCAGTCCTGCAGCATGCCGCATTAATCCATTGGCCTTGAACATTTTGGACACAGCTGTAACTTTATAATGAAACGCAGAAGACACTGTATATCCGTGGGATGACAGTTCCTTCTCTTTTGGGGAGAGATCCCAGGATCTATAGTGCCACAGACCTGAGGGTGTAAAGTTAGTCTGTACAGCTGAGAAACCGTGATGAGAAGATGGGAGTATTTTTCCTCATTTCAGTAGGTCAAAGCTCAGGAAGAGCTATATTAAAGCCTCAGATGCTACATAAAGGCTCTGCCTACACGGAATGGGATTATTTTGCAGTTACTCTGAAAGCTAGAAGTGAAGTCAGCAACTTCAAGCGGGCAAGAAGATACCTTTTTTTTTTTTTTTTTTTTTTTTTTTTTT
>VWZE01020473.1:1087958-1109728 GCA_013396675.1 Eubucco bourcierii
TTTTTTTTTTTGACAAAGATCTAAAAAAACACCCTTGGAAAGCCTCAACTTACTTTTGTAAGTTAAACTCAGCACAAAGTTTCGGAAAGCAGTGCTCAAAGCTCCTGGGCATACTGTAACCAGCCGTTGGCAGCCCTAACATCCAGGACAGGGATGCATCCAGCACTGACCCGAGCAGCAGATAAAAGGGCTGCATCTGTCTCCGGCAGCGGGGAGAAGCACAGGCTCCAACTCCAAACCAGATTCAGTGAAGGCAGAGACGTGAAATCTGCTGAGCAAGAACGAACTGCCTTTCCCCTCCTGAAGGACCTGTGCTCTTTCCTCCGCTGCCGGCCCCGTCCGTAAAGATTCCTTCCTCCCGGCCCCACTCCTCCGCAGTGCTCGGCTCCAGCCGAGCCCTCTGGCGGCGGCGCACACGGAAAGGGGTTGGCGGACGCTAAACAGGATGCACATCCTGCCTGTGATATCCATGCGCCCTGTCCAATACCTATCCAGAGCGCCGCCGTAAGGGCCAATGGTAGAGTGGGGCGGGCGGAGGTGGCCGCGCGCCGGGAGCCTTGGTAACGCGCGAGCCGCGTGTGGCCAGTGCGGTTGTTTGGGGATTGTTCTGCCCCACCATGAAGATCGAAGAGGTGAAGAGCACCTCGAAGACGCAGCGCATTGCCGCTCACAGCCATGTCAAGGGGCTGGGGCTGGATGAGAGCGGCACCGCCAAGCCGGCGGCGGCCGGGCTCGTGGGGCAGGAGAATGCGCGGGAGGTGAGCGAGAGGGGTGGCAGGGCCCCGCCTAGGCTTCCTTGGGGGCTCTACAGTCTCCAGCCCATGTGATGTGAGAGTCTGAAGGGCCTTGGTCGGCCTGGGGAACAGATCTGGGCTATACTGGGTGTTTTTAGAAGTCCCGTTGTTTTAAGTCCCGTTAGTGAGTGAAGTTAGTCTTTGCCAGCGCTCCTCCGTGTATTCCGCTGTGTCAGAAGCGGTAGAGGTAATGAAAGCTCATCTTTACACCGTTACTCTTTGCATTAGCTGGCGGCAAAGCCGGCGGACACCCTAGGCTCCCCGGGTATAGGCGTAGAAGTTGGGGTATCAAAAAAAAGAGATTTTGTGCAAGTGGGGATTGAAACTTCCGTTTCTGCCTGGCCTGGTGGGTCTTTCAGCAGATTTGTCATTCTGAAGGACCAAGATTCGTTTCCTGTGTGATTTTTAAACGTTTCTGTGTGACTGCAACTCCAGGAGGGGCTAAGACCTGTGTTCTGTTTACAAGGTCTTGCAATGACAGGACTAGGGGCAGTGGGTTTAAACTGGCAGAGGGAAGATTTAGACTAGATGTCAGGAGGAAGTTCTTTCCACTGAGGGTGGTGATGCACTGGAACAGGTTGCCCAGGGACGTTGTGGTTGCTCCCTCCCTGGAGGTGTTCAAAGCTAGGTTGGATGAGGCCTTGAGTGACCTGTTCTAATGGGAGGTGTCCCTGGCTATGGCAGGGGTTTGGAACTAGATGATCCTTGAGGTCCCTTCCAACCTTACCATTCTACGATTCTTAGGTTGAGTTTTGTTGTCTCTGATTTTTTTTTTTAAGTGCATGTGTCATAAAATTGTAGGGAAGTAGGTGTTTCTGATCTTGTCTCCCTTTTTGTGTGCATGAAGTATTCTTGATGAGCTCACAAAACCTCGTATTTCTAAACACTTTCAGTAATATTGGAACAAAAATTATAGCAATACTTGTTAACAGTGTAAATATTTAACTTACAGGCTTGTGGGGTTATAGTGGAGCTAATCAAAAGCAAGAAAATGGCTGGCAGAGCTGTGCTGTTAGCTGGACCTCCTGGAACTGGCAAGGTACTATTTTTCTTCTTTGATATCAAATAAAGTATTCCCTAATATTTAAACTTGTTTTCAGAAGGACTTTAAGGTAGTAGTTACACTATGTTTTCATCTACTGTAATTTTTTTTCATCAATGAGTTGACATGATTTCCTGCTTTATATTTTTATTTTTTGTCATGTTATCAACATTGGCAGTATTCAGTGGTGGGTGTAGGTATTATTGTGGAACCACTTCATGTAGGTTACCAAACACATCAATAGTATGATCCCTGAAGGAGAATCTCAGAAACTAATTTCACATTAAAAGTCTAAATAGTTTTTGCTTTAAATCTTTTTGCATTTGTATCAGATGTCGAACTCTGGTGTTGAATATAAATTCTTGAAGGTGTTTTATAAGTTTTTTGGTAAAATTTACTGGAACAGAAGTTCTTACATGTGAGGAATGTGCCATATAGAGTCATCTTGATATTGATAGTTCACATTTGGAAAGTCATATTACAAATGAGGAAAATCAACTTTGTGCAAAAAGATTTCTTTGTTAAGTCTCATAAAAATTAATATGTGGGGTTTGTTTTTGTTGTTTTGAAGACTGCTTTGGCTTTAGCTATTGCTCAGGAACTGGGAAGTAAAGTTCCGTTTTGTCCTATGGTTGGAAGTGAGGTCTATTCTACTGAGATTAAGAAAACAGAAGTTCTAATGGAAAACTTCCGACGTGCAATTGGTAAGTTTCAGGAAAACAAAAGTTAAGTATTTGAGTGATACTTATTTTACTTTCCTCCAGTCATCAAAAAAGGAAAAACTTATCAGTGGTCTTGGTGGTTTTCAGATTATTGTAAGTTGTGGGTTTTTGTAGTGCTGATCTTAATTTTGTAAATCTTTTCCACAAAGAAAATTGAACATTTTGTCTGGAACACCCAAGGGTCTATGCAAGGAGGAGCCAGGTTTTCTGTTTATAAACCATAATTTATTTGTTGTGTTAGGATTTACTCTACTTTCCCAGATTTTCATCTCCAGGTTTTGCCTGTGACTCTGAATAAAACTGAAAGAGAAATTATTTTTAGTTTCTTATGCTGGCAGAAATACTTGTGGACAGAAAAATGTGCTCTTCTATTTTATTTCAGTGATTTCACCCTGCTAAGCAAACAACCTTAATCAGGGACTCCCAAATGGCAGTCTTAGCCTGACAGTATTCCAGCAATCACAAAGAAAGTTCCTTGCCAACAAAATAAATACTTTACCTTAATGTCTTCCTCAATTCTAGAGTGTTTTTACAAGCTTGATGTTAATTGGTTGAGTTTGCAGCATAACCTCAATAAGTATCTGAAAATCTCTTATATAATTGCTGCTGACAGCTGATAAATGCAGTCAGAAGTGGCCCTTCTTTGTATGAGACTGATTTTAGTACTAAACATATTAGCAGTTAATTTTCATGGTTTCTGTACCATGTTTCCCTTTGGACTTCATCTAAGTATTTGGTGGCAGCAAGGTAAAGAAGTCTCTCAGCTCTGCGATGAAACAGAAGTATTCTGTTGACTTGTATAAGAAAGCAGCTCTCAGTACTCTCTGGTCTTCTGGTTACCATGAATCTGGCAGGGTCTGGGGGAGGGAAGCCAGAAACTGAGTAGTCTGCAATATTTCCTTGATGTGATGAAGTTCCCTGTCAGAGATTGGGAAACCTGAACCTACAGACGAAACTTACGCTATCCATGTTGTCATTTCTAGAGATAGCAGTATTTTAACTCTGAGGTTTAACAGCCAGGTACATTGTTAGTTCTCTGCATTCCCTGAATGTCAATGCAGAGACACTTCTAAACAAATATTGGTGTTAATGAAAGATGGAACTCTTTTATTCTTTTCTGTTGAATTCCATGTCACATTTTCATGACAAGCTTTATTGAATATTTTTATCAGTGTGAAAAAAAAAAAAGAGTAACCTCAGAAACATTTAAAAAGACTAATAACTACTTTTTCTCATAATGGAACATTTTCCAGTCATGTTTAAAATTCAGTTATGTTTTAACGTTCCTGCCCAATAAATAAATAATATACAAGTTGTGTTTTGGGGGGGGGGAATCAACAAGCAACAGTTAACTTTGTTTGCACAGTCCAGTATCAGCTGTGATTGGGTGCAAAAGAAGCTTCACCTCACACATTAACCACTACTTAAAATGCACACTTAAGTTTTTGGTTTGGATTTTTTTTGGGCTGCCCTATTGTTTCTTATTAGCAGGTTTTGTACACTTATTTATGACTTGTATTCTGCACTTATTTCAGAGGGTTTAGCCACTTCAGTTTCTACATATGGCAGGGATGTTAACATCAGTTTTTTACTGGTGTTTTTTTGGTTTTTTTTGGCTGACTGGTTTGGACCCATCACTGTAAGGAAACTGTGATGACTGAGTTTACAAAATTTTTATTGTTGGGAATCTTTCAGAAATAGACATGTCGTAGTCTTGTAGCCAAATACTGCTTGGGGTATAGTAGAGTGTTTGTAATACCTAAGAAACATAAAAAGATAGAGTGAGAAATGAGAAGATGGAATTGTTGTATGGTTTAAAAAACTTTGAGCTGAGAGAGAGAGAGATTGATCCTGTATAGATCTTATTAGCAGCTGGCAAGGGTGATGACAGTAGCTAATGTTAGAGCTCAGTTGCAGTAAAAAATAACTACTGGAATAGCCACTTAAATAGCATATCTGTTCCCTGTGTCTCCAAACTATAACTGCCAGTAAATCAAACAAGCACTATTTAGCTCCATATAGTGCTACTGAACCAGCACGTGAGACAGCTCACAGCTACTGTCAGAGTCTCATACATCTGATTTTCAAGTAGGAAATGCCTCTAAGTTGAGCTCTTTTGAGAATGAATTTTGTAGTTGATATGTGCAGATTCATTTCAAAGCAAAGAATAAACAGCAGCAAGTTCAAACCATTGATCACCTTTGTTCATACTGTGTTCATCTGTAAATATTTTTTATAGACATATCTATATGAGCACTTGAGATCAGACACATTCATTTGAAGCAAATCTCTAGGTTGTCCTCACTGACTCAGCTTTAGTTTGCTTTGTGGAGCATGTGAATTGGATTCTTATCGGATTAAATGGGAATGGAAGATATGAATTAGCATAGCAAATATACACCAAACACAAATAGGCTTCCAATTTTTCAGATCAGAACAGAGTTCCTGCAGAAAGTTTAGAAACAAAACAAAACCAAAAAAACCCAAACCTGTGGATGTCTGCTTCTTGGCACCAGCAGTCCACATAATTGCTTCACATTCCTTGCACATGCAGCCCATGTGATGCAGCTTTGTCTAGGTCAGGTTTATAACTTAAGGGTTTATTAGGGCTTTTTGTCTGATGTTTTGACATACCTGAAAAAAGCATGTTAAAAAATTACTGACATTAACTTTTATATAAAATATTTTAGGTAGTGCTACATATGAGAAAGCAACCAAGAAATTACCATGTTCTCCACAACTAACCTATTTCTCACATTTCAAATCCTGGCCTTAATTTGGGTCCAGTAGAGGGAGACAGACTCATACTTGTCAGTTCTTTATATTCCCCTATCAGCAACTGAAGATTATTGGTGAAGTGTCTGATCTATTTCAAAGGAAAAAGAAAAGTTATGGAACAAGGAAAGTTTTATAAAAGTCCAAATAGCTGCAGACTGGGCAGAATGACTTCCTTATATCTTGTTACAGCCCATTCATTATTTTTGGTATGGCATGTGTGTCTCATAAAATACTTTATAGAGTTTCTTCAGATGTGGGTTCTTTGAACTTTCATGTAGTTCAAACATCTGCATAATTGTAGTGGTGGTGGTGATGATAGTGCTTGGTTTGGTGCTTGGTTTTTTTTTTTTGGAACAGTCTAACCATAACAGTCTTCAGCTCTGTATTACTCCTCAATTTAAAGTAACTTAGTTAATTGCAACAGTTGTGACTAGAACTGAAGATACCCAGATACTATGATAGTTAATCAACTGGATGAAAACCAGCAAAGTAAGAATGTTGTTGTCAGCTATTTTGAATTTGTTTTTAAGTTTGCATTCCAGTGGATTCTGTTAAATTTTGTCTAGTTCACCTTTTGCTATAAACTTGAAAAATATTTTACATGATACATGAGCATTTTGTTAATTTTATGACATTCTAACACAATTGTCAATTTATGTTATTTTTAACTCAGTTGCTAAAATTTAACATTTTTTATGAAGTTAATGTTTTTCTTTTTCTTGACTTAGCAGGGCTTTTCTGATAGTACAAAAATGGTCTAGAACTCACAATTAAATTAGTGTCACAGATCTCCAGTTTCAGAAGATGAACTGTTTCTCTGCCTTGAGCATAGGGGAGCAAGTCAAGCTTTGGGGGAGGTAGAAGAGAGAGGATACTGATGTATCCCTCAAAGACTAAAAAGGACAGAAAAAAAAGCCAACCAATTTCTTGCATTTTAATAAAGTGCTTTGTAGGTCAGAACTTAGGCTGAACTTTTGCCAGGGTGTCAAAAGGTGAATATTATCACTTAATAGTGGAGGAAAAAACAATAATTGATCTTTCTGCTTTTGAAAGTAAAAACTTAATATTAATGTAATGCAGCTTAATAATACATTCCATTCTGTTGCTAGCAATACAGCAGAATCCTGAGTGTATGCAGCCTTTGATTTGTGCACTAAAACTATTCTAAATTATTTCTTTCAGGGTTGAGGATTAAAGAGACCAAGGAGGTTTATGAAGGAGAAGTTACAGAACTAACTCCATGTGAGACTGAAAATCCTATGGGGGGGTATGGCAAAACAATCAGCCATGTAATTATAGGACTTAAAACTGCAAAGGGAACCAAACAGTTGAAGGTATGTGTGGTGGGGTGGAGCCTTAAAAACTTCCTTAAGTATTTCATGTCTGTATTATTCTATTTTTAGCACTTATTTCCAGTTCAAGCTCTTGATGCCCACCTCAATAGAGTGGGGATGCCAAGAGGATGCTCCTTTTTGCTACATCACTTTATTCTACTCTTGAACATGTGTATCTGATTTGTATGGAATATCTAGGAGGAGACAGGACTAAAGTCTAGTTGAAATTGAGGATAAGTCCATTCTTCAGAACAGCCTCTTGTTGCTTTTCTCCTTGATAGCACACACTTACGTGTCTTCAAAAAGTTAGCAGCACGTTTAAGCAAGAAGAGGTCATGATGCAGTTTTGCAGCATTGCCACAGAAAAACAGGCCAAGTTTGGAATCTAAACTATGTTCTGTCTCAGTCTGGGATATAGCCTGCTCAGACTATGGCTATAAATTTATGCCTGTGATAACAAATGTACAAGAAAGATCTTGTTTGGTTTGTGTTTTCCTGATTGTTGACCAAAGTTCTGCAGATGGTTTGTGGAAAATTTTACCTTCTTTAGTATAAATTGGGTTTTTTCTGTCTCATTCTGTCACTGTGCTCTAGTGAATATTTGATAGAGAACTGGAAGTTGAGCTGGTATGCTACCAGCTCAGACTCACTTTCCCCTTTTTTTCTTGTCCACGCTTTTCAGTTTCCCTGTCAGAGCACAAGATAACTGAAAGCTTGTCTCTCCTGTTAAGTATCATCTTGCATTCATTCACTTTCAAAACAAGAATGCTGCACAAAGCTGAATAAACATGCACTGAGAGAAGCAAAAGCTTCTAACATACTCCATCTTCACACTCCCTCACTCAGCTCCACGGAGGATAAAGGCTCAAGAAATCAAGTAGCATAATCCTGTGCTATAGCCAGAGATTTTTTTAAAAGTTTTGCTAGAAAGCAAGAGTAGTACTGTTTCCCAAGTATAAATACGTGGTCATGTTACAGAAAAATATTTTGTGATACATGTTTCTAACATTTAACCATCACTTCCTCAGACAGCAGATTTTGTTTTGGAAGAAAGTAATCTTTTTTTCAGATTTGTTCTCTATTGCTATTCCAAACACTACAGCTTTATAAAATCTTAGAGGTGTTGGGGGGAAGTTTCAGTGTAATTTTGTCTGTTGGGAGTGAGCTTTAAAATAAATTTATTTTCCTTGATTACCATGGCAATATGGAATTTGACCAACTGTAATGTTTGCTTGTCTCTAGTTGGACCCAAGCATATTTGAAAGTTTGCAGAAAGAGCGAGTGGAAACCGGTGATGTTATTTATATTGAAGCAAACAGTGGAGCTGTCAAGGTAAAAGAAAAGTTCTCCACTTCTATGCAGGTGTATGTATTCTTGCAGACCTTTCTCTGCCTTTGTCAGAAGGCTCTGATTTATTAACCTTAACTGACATGAAATGGTTACATGGAAGTTCTAAAAAGAGCATAGTGTTTTCCTTATCTGGAGAGAAGATTCTCTCTTGCATTGAGAGAACGTGGTCATCTGGTTCACAATTAAGGTCATCTGGCAAGGAAGCTATCACTGATGCTGTCTGGATGGATTTTCTTTTCTGTAAGATCAAGACATCTTTAAGGGGAAGGGGGAAAAAACCCAAGCAACTTTAGTCATTTCCAGGCTGACATGTGCAGTGTATTTAATCTTTCTTTTATCGCTCTGGTATTTTCTCCACAAGATATATACATGTAGAAGGGAATACTGCATTAGTTAGCATTCTTTTCATATCTGATTTAGAAAGCAGTGTACAGCGATGCTTGCTGTTTAATGGATGAGCATAATATTTTTGTATCATATAATAAATCACCCACCTACAAAGGAGTCTTGAACAGTTCTCCCAATCTCCTAGTTAATCTGCTGGATTTGTCCTTTAGCAAGAATTGCATACAGTTAAAAGGGAAGAGAGGAGTGGAATATTCCTGCTACTGAAAATATCATGTGTTTTTCAACAGTTTTTGAGCTTTGATCAGTAGATAGGATATTCCTCTTGCTAAGCGGGGAGTGGGATGTCTGGATTGTCAGATGAAGCTTGTCAGGACTGGAATAGTGAACTAAAGCCCTTTATCTTTATCAAGTTCATGTCATTCAAGGTTTTGGCACTGAAACTAATTCTATACCTGGGTTTCTCTTCTTTGCCTTTCCTCAGAGGCAAGGCAGGTGTGATATCTATGCTACGGAATTTGACCTTGAAGCTGAAGAGTATGTTCCCTTGCCAAAGGGTGATGTGCACAAGAAAAAGGAAATTATTCAGGACGTCACCCTGCATGACTTGGATGTGGCTAATGCTCGACCACAGGTATCCAACTACACCGATGAAGGCTTTACTGAAAAATTATTTGACATATGTATGATACTTACTAGAATAATCAAGGAGATGTAGAAATTAAAACTGTCTTAAATCACTCTTAAAAATTCCCCTGTAGGAAAATCAGTAGGTGCTACAGTCTAGACTATTCCTCTTGACCAGGAAAAAACATTACTACTTTCTCTCCAGTAGGAAAGTTGCCTACAAATAGGAGGTAGCAGTAGCCGGATTTGCTCGCTTTTTTTGTTTGAAAGTTGTGTAAATGGATTAATTTGTTCTGCTCTGTCTATGGTTTTGAGGCCGTGATGTGCAAACTGCAAGCACTATGATAAAAGGTCACAGAAGTATTTTTGACTGCTGTGGATTTTGTTGATGTTCCTGCTTCCTTCAGAAGTGTTTTATAGTCTCTTGTTAAATTTCCTTGTGACTTTCAGTAGAGCTCTGAACATACTGCATCAAAGAATTGATAATTGGAGAAGTACTCCTTGCTGCATCTTAACATAAACCTATTTTTGAGGGGATTCTACCTATATCACAAAAGCAAGCCATTAACCATACAGTATTCTTGTTGAAGACTGGCATCCCTACAGTCACATAGAAGCCCCTTACCTACACCATTTCAAAATAAACATCCTCTTTCCAACAAAATAATTACATGACAAAACCCAAGGTGTTCAAAACTCTCAAAACTCAGCCTAATTGCTCCTGTGTTTACAGGCTGAACACCTACTGTGCATGCAGGAAATCCATGTCTCTGCACTCCTTGAGAATTTTAGTCCTTATGAGCTTCTCTGTCACAGTATTTTAAAAGAGGATTATCTGATTGAGTTTTCATGCTCTCCAAATGATTGAAGCTAGAGATAGGGTGAGAAGGTAGCTAAATGACTGGTTAGAAAACTGCTGGAGTGACCTAACCTTTGACAAGATTATCAGCTCCTGTTGATATAAATTATCAAGCTAACTTCAAGAAACAACTTCAAGCAGTTAGTGTTTTATAAAATTCTCATAGTACGCGTTTGCTCTGAGACCTCATAGCTGATCCACTTTGTTCTCCTAGGGTGGGCAAGACATCCTTTCTATGATGGGACAATTGATGAAGCCTAAGAAAACTGAGATTACTGGTATGAATCCTGAATGGTATTTTTAGATTAATATAACCTATGTGTTTGCAAGTTAGAAAAGGATTGAAACCTGGTTTATTCATGCACTGTCTCTCAGCAAATGCCTAGATAGTACTTTTTGATAAATATTCAGATTTCAAAAAGCCATGAGAGAATTGCTAAGATAGCAACAGCTGGAAATGGTACTACATGTTAATGGTACACACACAGAGTGACAAAATATAAACTGTTCTCTGTGCCTGTCTTCCTGGGCAGAAAGTGTTCAAAATGCTTAGTCACATCCCCCTTCTCAAAACACTCCTGCCAAAGAGCAGGAGCTTCAAACTTGTGACAAAGAGCCAAGCTGAATAACAACAGCAAAAGAATCTAAAAAAAATTGTTAAGGTTGTGTGCCTGCGTGAAGCAACCATGCTGAATATCTGTGGGGTAGTAAAATGGCTTCTAAAGACACTTGGCTTGGTTTAGGCACCTCTTCAGTAGACAGCTGCTGTAAGTGCATGGCTGTTCTTCCTACCTACAGATCATTGGAGGGAAAAAATGATCTACAGAAAGATCTGTTCTCCTTTTTGTTTTGAAAACAATGATGTTTCAGTAAGTGACTATGTAAATTTAGATGTCTGTTTCAATGCCTAACTTGAATGGCAGTCTTTTGAAGTACTTTGTCTGCACCAGAGGTCACTTTCTTATTCTAATGTCAGATTCATGGATTTAACATCTTGACTGGCTTTGAGACCTATATGTTCACAGAAATTTTATGTAGCCCTGTTTTTATATTCAGTATTTTGTTCTTTCAGTGGTGCTCTTTTCAGCTGTGCTTGGAAATTTTGTCAAGTTTCATGTTTTAAAGTAAAGTTTGACTGACTACTTCCTCTCCTCTGCCAAACTCCCTAAATTCACAAAAATCAGTTTTTCATAAACCATGTGAGGGGACACAGACTACCCCAGTGAAGTGCTAGAAGTTTAGTTTAGACATATTTTGTTGTACAGATGTCTGCCCAGTACATTAGCGAATGCCAACGAATTTCAGTGTCACGAGATTTTTCCCTGTGGTGGTAGAATACCAAACCATGAAAAATTCAAAGAGAATTTTGCTTGTTTATAGTCTTTCATGCAGACCAGTAGTTCTCTAACAGAACAATTAGCAGTCTCTTTTTGTTCTCAGATAAACTTCGAGGAGAGATAAATAAGGTGGTAAATAAATACATCGATCAAGGCATCGCAGAATTAGTCCCAGGTGTACTCTTTGTAGATGAAGTTCACATGCTGGACATTGAATGTTTCACGTACCTGCACCGAGCTCTGGAATCTTCCATTTCCCCAATTGTCATCTTTGCTTCCAATCGAGGCAACTGTATTATCAGGTATGATGTCTAAAGTTGAATTTTTCAGTTTGCATTGATCCATAAACCTTGTAATTAACCATAAAAGCAGGAAGAAACATCAAAGGCTTTTGTTGCCAGTGTAGCACCTGTGATAATCCCTAGGTTGTAAGCTGTATCAGTGCTCAAGAGCTGCTTGTGAGCTTTTTGATGGGACAGGCATTTAATGCCAGGCTGACTGAGTTGAGGCCAAATGAAATTCTTTCTTTTACTTCCACCAGCTCACCCTTCTTTCTCTAACAGCTTCTCAATTGTCTTATTTCCTGGGTGATCTGTAACACCTTTTTCATTGGATACCTCAGCACATCTGTTGCTTCCACATTAGGCACCTTAGAAGCACCAGAGCTACAAACTTCTAGTAACATAGTTTACTGCTTCTTCTCATTTTGCTGTTTGCTATCCCCATTGCATCAGACTTAAGCTTCCTCTTCTTACTGCTAAAGCATATCATGGTTTAGCCTCTCCCTACTCTTTGTTATTTCTTGCTGTGTTGGTCTGTCTTTTTGTCATTCTTTGGTCTTACCAGCTGACTTGTTTTTCATCTCCACAGCAGTTCGTGTTTCCACTTCAATATTTCTCACCCACGCGATACATTCTTTGCATGTTCAGTATAAGTGCTCTCCTCTTTCAGATACTTCCTTAAGTTCTACTGCTAATTCATAGTCTAGGTTTAATTATGTCTGAACAAGCTGTCATTAGCAATGACTGCTACTCTTTCAGTTGATTTACTTCAGCTGTGTAACCAGCCATTCCTTTCCCTCCTAGTGCCTCATCTGGTATTAATATTTCTCTGCTTGCATTGCTTAGAAATTAAACAGTTTTGAAGGGCTTATCACCTTAAGGTGGAGATTGTAATGCTGTCTTTGCAAAGGCATAAAAAGGCTGTCTTGTTAAAGTAGAGCAAATAGAGATCCACCAGTGTGCATTCGCTGCAGATCTTGTTATGAAAAAGAAAATTGTTTAAGAAGAAAAGATTTCCATAGAATAATTGTATCTAATAAGGCTAAATTAAGCCCTTAAAAGCAAGTTTATACCTGTATATTGCTATCTCAGGTAATCAGTGATGCACCGATTTGCCTGTTGATGACTTTTAAAAGGTTTGGGGAAAAAATTAATTGCACAGTACAGTTGATTCTGTAACCTCATAAGAGAAGAAATCACTTCAGAGTATGCTGTCGACTCAAGACTACAGCAGATGTTTGCAGGGCATTCATTTCTCAATGGCCGAAGTCACAGTGACTGAATACTAACTGAACTTAGAAATGTAGTTCTCTACCAGCAGTTAACTGTTTTTACCTGCAATCCCTATAGATCTCATGAAATCTGGATATCTTTCACTTTGTAGTTCACAGCAAGTCATGGTGGAAAACCAAGAGTAGGGGTCTGTGCAGCCTTTGCTGCTGGCTGTTGTATATCAAACGAAAAAAAATGGTTGCGAGTCCAAATCCTGCTCTGTACTTTGGGCAGAGACCTTAACTTCTCGATTTGCTGGATTGCAAGCATGGAATGTAATCACTGCAAGGACTAGGGGAAGGATTGAACAGACTAATGACTGACTTAGCAAGAGGAGATGTTCTCCAAATAGGTGACAGTGTATATAATTTCTGCTGATACTGCTAAACAACTTAGTAAGAATTATTTGTTCCTTGCCAGAAGATACTTTGGAGCACTAGATAAGACTGCATTGTAAGATACAATGCAGGGAAACACGATGGAAAGCAACACTTTTTTTTGAGTGGCACGTTTAAGAGCTCTAGACACAGTATTTGCTTCCCCTGGGCCGACCAGTATGACCTTCAGACTAGAATGTTTTCTGTCTGTCTGGGGAGTGTGTCTTTCTGGAAAGACAGGAGAACTGTAAACTAGCAGACGTGTAGTCCCTTAGAACTGAATTTGGTAAAATCAGTGTGCTGGGCTCAGAATTGTGTCTGATCTCTCTGGTGTCTCCTTTAGAGGAACAGAGGATGTAGTGTCTCCTCATGGAATACCTCTGGACCTGCTGGACAGAGTGATGATTATCCGAACCATGCTGTACACACCCCAAGAAATGAAGCAGGTAGGCACAGCATTTTAAGAGAAATTCTAACAAGTCTCTGGAGTTCTAATCTATCAGGACTACTGGTATGTCTCTATATTCTATTACTGTAGAGCTGTTTGATGCTTCTTGGTCACCAGGTTTTGTACCAGAAAGCTTACCAATTCCTAAAGGTATGCTGCTTTAGTAACTATAGTAAGATGGTTAAAATTGTGCATGCAATTCCCTTGTCTGATTTCCACTCCATTGGTCCTATTGGTGAGCATATCTGGAGCTGAAAGTGCCATCTTGCTTGCATGAAATAGCATAGTTGTTGCTGACCTTATCTTGCACAGATGTACTTCGCTTAGAGTTTGCAGATTCCAGCAGGTAATGCTTTTTCAGGTGGTATGAGATGAAGAATTAGGTCCCAAACATCAAGCTGTTCCTATCTGTAAGAGAGGGATTGAGGAGTGCAACTTCATGCACTGCACTACAGTTTTAACCTACTAGGCCTGTCTCCTTGAACTGGGAGGATTTTCATGCTCCTAGTCAAGTCTGGAAATGCAAGTACACTAAGTGTTGCAGAGGTATGTCCCTGAAAGCCTGGAACTTTTCCTGTGGGGCCATCACAAGGTATTGTGTATCGATTATAATGTTTGGGTGCCATTATGATGCACTGCGTCAAAGATCCCCCTCATTAGCGTCTCAGTGCTGTGAAGTGACACAATGCAGAAGACATTAAAGTTTATCATGTCAATTCTTTGTATTATTTAAGAGATAGTGTCAATGAAGGAGAGAGTTGTCAGGAGATAATGGTCTCCTCCTGCTGGATAAGTGCCAAGGTGAAGCCGAGGCATTTATCGAGTATAAAGGTAGAGGCTAAACTGCCTTTCTTGAGGAGCTTTTCACATATGGCTGTTGTGAGCTGTTCTCAGGATAATTTTTTTTGGTGCCTTAAAGGACACTTTAAAGCATTGTGGTATAGATTATAGTAGAGGCAGCTCAGTGATTTAATAATATGATTATGTTTTGTATGAACAAAGTGTAATTTCGACTCATTCTGGAGACATTCAAGACTCTCTGGACTGCCCTAAGCTGTATGTGACTTTTTTGTAATTGGGGAAGTAGGAGTATGTACTCACAAGTTATGTTTTGTTAAGGTTACTGTATATAATACCTGTCTGGTGTGCTGTATTGTAGCACAGGTAATACACTGCTAAACAGCTTGTTTCTAAACTGTTAATTTTCAGAAGAGCTGGGTAAGTGCTGTGTGATTTCCTCTCTTCCCAGGACAAAGGGAAAGGAATTGTTTACAGTAGCATTTCTTAAAGCTAAAAATAGAATCCAGACATTGTCCAATAAATCATGATCCCATAGTGAGGTAATCTCATCTTTCCTTAAATTAAGGCTTTTAAATGACTTCTCTCAGGGGAAGAAGATAAATTGTTACCCTTAACTTTGATTTCCAGCTAAATAGAGTTGGGGGCTTTAAAATCAGAACAGGGAGAAAAAGCACTTTTATGCATCTCTAGTCAGGTATTATTGTAATCAAACTTTTTATCATATGTACCTGCTGTTAAATATTACAGGTTATAACTGGGACATGTTGTTCCTACTGTGTTGTACTTGATAAATCCTTATTTTCCCATTTCATTGCAGCTTGCTTATATTATGTATTTACTGGGTTAATGGCTTGGACCTCAGTCCTTCGTTAACCACCAAGTTGCTAGATAAAAAGTTTTTATAAAAAGGTTATTTTTTATTATAAATGTTAAAGATGTGGCATTCAGGATACCTTTTTTCTATCAGGGAAAGAATCAAGTAGTAGTGTTCGAATGAAGGGGAGATGATATTTGGGGTGATCTAAAAGGCTACAACTACCTGAAAGGAGGTTGTAGCCAGGCAGGGGTTGGTCTCTTCTCCCAGGCACCCAGTGACAGAACAAGAGGACACAGACTCAAACTATACCAGGGAAGGTTTAGGTTGGACATTAGGAAGAAATTCTTCAGGGAAAGAGTGATTGGCATTGGAATGGGCTACCCAGGGAGGTGGTGGAGTCACCGTCCCTGGAGATGTTTAAAAGGAGACTGGATGAGGCACTTAGTGCCATGGTTTTGTTAATTAGAAGGGTTAGGTGATAAGTTGGACTCCATGATCCTAGAGGTCTTTTCCAACCTGGTTAATTCTGGTTAGTTCTGGTTAAAAGAGAGGAAAAGAAACAACTCTTCAATCTGAAACAGACAAACACTGCTGCAAATTGCAGTGTTCAATATTAATATCTTAGCCCAGCTTCCTGCCATCTCAAGCTGCTCTCCAACTCTCTTCCCTACCCTGACTCCTCTAGCGCATTTTTATGGCTTTAATTTAACCGAGTGCTTCTTGATATCTTGTTTACAAAGCTGCCAAAGTGAAAAATACCTGTATTATATGAGGCTTGCAGTTCCAGAGTTATCTCAGCACTACAACACAACATCATTATCCAGTCTGCCCCTTATCACTCAGCTGGTAATACGGACTACCGAGAGACTTGTGCCACTTTTGTTACAGCTTTATATGCTCAGGCTTATTGGTGATATCTTGCTTTCCAACTTTGTAAAGATCTTCAAACTGGTGCAAGCCTGAGACTGTTCTTGAAAGATTAGATTCTTCTTAGTGATTTTAGTGGGTTTTTTTTTTTTCCTATGTGCAGGAATAGGTGAATCACAGAAAGTAACTTTTGATTTATTTTACTATCTTCTTGTCAATTGAATAAAAAGTGTGTTGTGAGCTGCTAAGGAAAGGGCGTAGCTTTCTAGAGGGCTGGTGGAGGGCTCTGCTGTGTAGTGGCAATAATAGACTACAACATTCAGTAATTAACTGGTGTAGCTGTCCAAAAGACTCCAGCTCTTGCTTCCTCTGTACTTCTTCCATTTTTCTTGTGTAATTCTCATTCAGCTCTTTTTTTTAGTAGATACACTTTGGTAACCATGCAGAATTAGTATGCAGTAATCTAGATGTTTTACTTGACCTGTCTTTTGTCATAATTAGTTTTTCAACAATGTATTTGTCTATTCAAATACTTAGGATTCTACAAATTGTAGTTTAGTGGTTACACTAGGTTAATTCTCCACACCATTCTACTTTTTAGCATGTCACATCTCTAAGCTGGCAGACTTGCCAGATACTAAGCTGTGCTGATTGTTTGGGCTGGCATCTCACCTGAACTCATTCATCTCAACAGATCATAAAACTTCGTGCACAGACAGAAGGAATTAACATTAGTGAAGAAGCTCTAAACCATTTAGGGGAGATTGGTACCAAGACAACCTTAAGGTATGTTGTGTGGCTTTTCTCTTTGGTATGACTGGGTCTAAACACACTGTAGGATGAGCCACTTCTGGAAGTGAGACAAACTTCTTCCCTACAAAATTGTGTCCTCTTAAAAGCAATGCTGACATTAAAAAAAAAAAGTGGTAATCCTCATTCCTGTTTTAGGGAATGTACATGCTGGTTTTGTATACTGCTGATGGAGCCATGTGCTGCCTAACAAATCTCCCACCCCTGCATTTATTCCATTCATTGGGAGTGCCTGAATTGTAATTATTCATCATTCTGTTTGATCACAGGTATGCTGTGCAGTTACTGACCCCAGCTAACCTGCTTGCCAAGATTAATGGGAAAGACAGCATTGAGAAAGAGCACATTGAAGAAATAAATGAACTTTTCTATGATGCCAAATCCTCAGCTAAAATCTTGGCTGATCAACAGGAGAAGTACATGAAATGAAGAGCTGATACAAAGTTAGATGCTTTGAAGTGATTCTAATCCTTACCCAGGGCTGGTTTAATTATCAAGTGAGAAATAGCTAATGGTTTGTCTCTTTTGGGACTGAAAAATATTTAAATGCTGGACTGTTTTGTCAGGCCCAAATTAACTATCAAGCGTTCCTGTTTCATTATCAACAATAAGATGCTCCATGATGTCTGTGTAACATCTTAGTCTTCCTTTTATGAGTGTATATGAAATGAACAGCTCTTGACCCATCAGTTTTGTCTTTAGATTCCATAGATTGCATTACAAAAGAGGTTTAACTGAAGTCAGTGCTTAAGAACAGTCTATTTTCTTTATGAATGGTGTTTTAAAATAGTTTCCTTCTACAGATGAGAACTTTTTTTTTTTTTGAACAAAGTTTGTCTGAAGTGCTTTATAATAAAATATTTCAAGAATATTGGGAGCTTGCATCTGTTTGCCCTGAGTATTAACCTGCCTAAAGAAGCAGTCAAAATAAGTTGGAATTAAAAACAGATATGAGTAAAATGGATCTGCAACACATAAATAGATCTACAGCAAAGGAAAGAAATAGTAATGGGACCTTTTAAAAGTGTTTACTTTGCTGTAGGTCTTGGGTTTTGTTTCCTGAAGACCTTGTTGGAGAATCCAGAAGGACATAATGGTAATTATCATGGCCCTGTTTAAAGCCTTTCTTTCAGAGTAATTTAGCCTTTCTTTGGGTTTCCTTAAAAATAATTAAATAAAAGTTGTTTTCCACCATGGTTAGCTTTTTTCTTTTTTTTTTTTTTTTTTTTAATTCTGTGTTCTGTCCCCACTTCCTTGTTCGCCTGGGATCAGGAAGAATTTACAAACTAAAAGTGAAATCCTGCTCTGCATAGACTTTACATGAACTTAGTCCTAGGCTCTTGTTCACAAAGTGTGCTGTTTTATTTTGTAAAGCATGGATACTTGATTGCCTCACAGCACCGATATTAAATGATTTGAAGATTAAGATCCTTGTTACACTGAAACACACATCTTTGTAACCCTGTAAATGGATCAACTAAGAAAACCTGTTGATGCTTATAAAGTCAGTAACTTCATACTCTATATTAGAAGCTTTAGTGATTTAAAACACTCTTTATACAGTTAATTAAGCATGATTCTTGGAGTATGGTGGGAAGGGAAGAAATAACAACATGCCATAGGAGTCCAACTTTAAATACTTGCAGCCCGCATTCCTGAATGAGAAGCTTTCTGACACTTACCAAACAGAGCTTTTAAGTTCTCCGTGAATCCCTCAGGAAGTTCTTGGTTCCTCACACTAGGAGAATGCCAGTGGGCATTACATTAGGCAGATTGGAGCAATTGTATTTTTTTTATTTGAAAAGTAAAAAGCACCTCTCTTCTTCCTGCTGCTAAATGATCACAGAGCCACGGCTTACGTGTTTAAAAAGTACACTGACACGATTTAATTGCTATGTATCAAATGCAACAAAGCTTCCTTGTTAAATCATAGAATTCTGGCTTCTAAAACTACTGTGTAAGCTCAGTCATAGTCTTTTTGAGGAAAGAATCCAGCTGCTAAAAGCCTCTGTTCTCACCTTACATGCTCCAGAGGCTTGTCTCTTCCTTGCATTGCAATGCTGCTTGTGGAAATCATTAACGATTTTTCAACTCCAGAAAATGTGGCCTGGATAGCAGAGACTACTGGGGTGAAAATTCAGAGCTGGAAGCAAGCTGCATGGATTGTATTTAATAACGTTTTGATCACTTTCTACCATCTCAGTCATGTAAAAACCTGCCCCATTCTTCAAAGTAAAATTCAGTACTTTGTCAGCCAACCCTAATTAGCTTTTGCACGTCAAATAATCTATTCCTTTCTCTATATCTGCAACTAAACAGCAGTGATGGAGATATTTAATTAATGTTTTTTTATGTTTATCTGAGAATATTTTTTGCCAAGCAGCAGTCCTTTCAAACCTAAAAATCCTTTCTTACTGACTCCAAATGAATAGAGATTGCAACAACAGCATCAGACTAAATTTTCACAGCACTTCTGAAATCTCATTTTACTGTGGCAGGGTGGCATGTTCCAGTTTAGTGCTATGGAACAATAAACCAAATGGATGAAGCTGCTGGATGGTCAGAACTGAGCCTCTCTTTTCTGTTGCAGTTTGAAAGTCCTCCTTGCCAATGATAAATGTAGTTATCTGAGAATATAAGTACCATTTCTCTTCGAGTTTTCATCTAGCTGATCAATTCAGGTAGAAGTCTGAATAAGCCCTGCATAATTCTGAATGTCAGAGCTGTTCAAAGTCCCAGTCATCATTTGATGCAATTGGCTTTTAAACTGATAGATTTGGCTCTCTTCACGCAGCAGCAAAAGACCTACCAGGGCAGTGAAGAGTGGTGCCTCCTGGAATTAAGACTGTGGGTAGGAGAGGGCAGAAAGTCTCATTTCTTCTTTGGCAAGCCAATTATTTCTTTGCTTACAAAATGTTCTTTCTAAAAGTTGAAGTCTGTTCTCACAAGTAGTAAAGCAAGCGATCCTCTCTTAAGCTGGAGCCTGCCAGACAGAGACCAAGCAAAGGCTGAGGGAAAAGTGACCTGTGCACCACACACTTAATGTGAGCAGTTCCATCCGGCCCTAGTTTCATAGCTGACTTCATGATTGATGGCACCTGTCACCTGAGACTGACTGCAGGTGTAGAAGTGTGCTTTAGGAAGAAAACAAGATCTCAAAACACACATGGGGAGTGGTCTAAATCAGCATTTTCACCAAACAGTAATTGATTTTTAGAACTATTTAAGAGTCATGATGCCACCATGTAAGAACATCCTTATGTCTGCCACCTTAGCTGCAGCCACTGCTTTGCAGCAGAGTAATCCCCAGAAAGGATCAAAAACCCTTCCAATGGGCAACAACAGGCTTAGGTGCGGGGTGTACTCAGAGGGAATGCTACCTACTGGCCTGCTCCTCCTAAACTTTTGGTTCTGCTGTTGAAGGACTCAGTGCAAATCAACTCATGACAAGAAGGGCCTCACTTTTCCATTCTACACTCTGATGTTTGCACAGCAGCAAATAAGCCCCCGCCTGGTTTCTGGCCACACACCAGTTCTGGAGAGCTCTCTCCTGAGGGTGCCATCAATGTAACAGCCATTAAATGTCTGTGAAAGACGTAGAGCTGTGATATAAAGAGAAAATCCTTCTACACTAAATGGTGAGCAAATGTTTATCTAGCCTATTAAGTGACGTCCAGCAGACTTAGTGGTGTCAAAGCTCTGCCCATGAAAATAGTCTTTCATATTAGCGATAAAAATAGTTCTGTTGAAAGAATCACTGTGCCATGCACTATAGCTGCTGGTGAAAGATCTTGACCAAAAAGACAGAAACACTTATTTGACACAAAGCTGCCTCTTGAAGTGGGAAGGCACACGCAGCCAGGAACATTCCCACCAAATAAGTTTGGTTATTAATATTAAACTTGAAAGAACAAACTATTAATTCTCTTCTTCCTGTTTTCCACAGAGGTTGCACTTAGTGTATTAATCTTCTCAGCGAAGTTTTTACAACCGATTGCCTGCACACTATGAGAAGTTTCTCCATCCATTACTCGCAGGGAAACAGGCCCTGCTGTGTAGGAAAATATTTGTTACATCTTATCAGGGTGACACATAATCTAACAACAATTACAGCAAGCCCATATTTTGTACTATTTCGGTTTCAATGTGAAAAATAGTTCTAATATTAAGCCTGGGGTGGGTGGGGGTTATAGTAACCAGTTGAATATTACAAGCTGTGATTTCCTATTGACTTGGAGCAGTGCTGCACTCAGACCCTGCTCCAAGACAGCAGGTACACATAAATCCAGTATACGTGCCTCCTGTGCTGATACCACAGTGTGGTACCAGCTGGAAGTTGATTCCACTTCTTCATACGTAACTGAGGTTAGAGATTGCCATGTCTTCAGTCTCGTGTGGCCAAAAGCATCTAAAGTGCAACTAACCTCTATGGCAAAAAAATGAGATATTCTGAAAACAGATCCAGCTGAGACACCAGAGGTCAAGAAAACACAAGATCACCCATATTCTAAAAGCTTGCCATCTCAGAAACTGGTCCACATGCCCTCAGTGGGAAAGCACTGCAATGGCCCTCTGGCACTGGCCTTTACTGTTTGAACCTGTGGTACCAACAAAGAGCAGCACCAGAGCATGTACAGCACTGCTGAAGCAGTAGGCATGAGGGTGTAACCTTGCTTTAGGGACACAGGATGGCCAAAGGACATGCTAGTTACACTCAGATGCAGTTTCACAACTCATACAGAATCATAGAATGGTTTAGGTTGGAAGGGACCTCAAAGATCATCTAATTCCAACTCACTGCCATAGGCAGGGACACCTCCCACTAGAACAGGTCACTCAAGGCCTCATCCAACCTGGTCTTGAACACCTCCAGGAAGGGAGAATCCACAACCTCCCTGGGCAACCTGTG
>VWZE01020473.1:1109760-1171347 GCA_013396675.1 Eubucco bourcierii
AAGGGCTTCCCCCTAACATCCAGTCTAAATCTCCCCACTGCCAGTTTAAACCCATTGCCCCTTATCCTGTCATTGCAAGACCTTGTAAATAGTCCCTCCACAGCCTTCATGAAGGACCCCTTCAGATACTGGAAGGCTACTCTAAGGTCTCCTTGAAGGCTTTCCTTCTCCAGGCTGCAGAGCCCAAATTCTCGTAGCCTGTCCTCATAGGAGAGTTGCTTCAGCCCTCTTAGCATCTTTGTGGCCCTCCTCTGCACTCGCTCCAACAGTTCCTCACCAGGACCAGCAAAATGCTCATTGGGGAACCCTTGCTCTGTGCTGCTGCCTGTACACACACTCAGAGGGTGAGATACGTCAACATCCCTCAGGGTGGGAAACACTCCAAAGAGGTTGATGTTTTTTTTCTTATTTTGGCAGAGGATACCCCAGTAATCAAGAGTCATCACTAGCAGGAGTCATGAGTATATTTTAAACTCCACTCATCTCACTCAGCCTCAGAATGCCCAGAAACACACCAGAAGCTTTCCCCACTTAATGCTTCAATACCTTTAAAAAGAAAAAATGCAAGTACCCAGCTCTGTGTCAGTTCTGGGAGCTGAGTATAAATACACTTTAGAGTCTGAGTTCACCATTTGTATCTCCTCTGCTGCTTACTAGCATTGGAGTTTGTGCATCGACCTACACATTTAAATTGTGCACATCCAAATGAATCCTTAACGCCAGGCAAACAGCACTGATATGCTGGGAGTGGGTAAGGTTACAACAGCAGAATTTATGTAGTGGGAAGATCTTGATCAAGCAAGCAGGCCAGGAATTGAGCAGACCTTTTTTTTTTCCCCTCCTCCCTTTGAACAATAAAAATTAAGAACCAATTTATTTTTATTACCAACATTGTAAGCAACTTTGACCTAGGGCTTTTTGTGGGGTGCCAATTAGATTTGTCATTTGACCTTATAAATTTGCCACCTATATGGCACTGCTGGGGTCCCAGCTCCCATTTCCAAACCAGCAGCAGCCCCCCAAGCTCTGCCACTGCTCCTCTCCACTGGCTGACAGTCTCACAAATGCCAGCAGAGGCTCTGGCAATTTTCTGGTGTAAAACCAGGCAAACAAGGAGGAAGACCAGAGACTTGAGTACATTTCATATCAGAAATCAGGCATAGGAACGAATTCAGGGACAACAAGGAAGCATGCTCACACCTGCCTGCCAACATCTGCAGTTGACACTTGCTCTCCCAAAGAAAGCAAGCTCACGTTCCTGAGCCTGCAACAGAAAGCAAGAAATGGCACAACCTGAGATTTTCCTGCCTGCTCACCATGGTCTGTGGTCCACAGCCCTGCACGGGTCCCATCTTCCATGAGAAGATGGAAGCCACAGAGGTTGTCAAAGACAGCTGAAATAAAAACCCATTAGTGGCTTTACTTCCAGACCAAGCTCCTGCAGCACAGGAGACAGTCTGGCTATGGGGTCCTACACTGCAGGACAATGTGAGTCCAAAGCAAGGCAATGATCTGGTTTCATCCAGCCTTGGGCTGAGCTCCTGTCTCAGGCTGCTGCTGCATGAGAAGGCAGAACAGAGGTGGTTCTGTGCTCTCCATAGCCAAGTCCATTCGCTGGTTAAATATAATCGCCAACCAAGTGTCAGCAAGGACAAAAGCAGCATCCCCATCGTGTGCCTTATCCTCTAGACCTGAGGCTCTGTCCCTGCAATTGCCAATTCCTTGGTGCACCGAACTCCCCAAGCCAGGGCGAGCTCTGCCTGCTGGGGTGTTCCACATGTTTGTGACTGTAATAGTTGTGTTCTGGGTCAGTTATTCACTCCTGTGATACCTGGCTTGCTGTTTTCTGTCCTGAGTTTTTATTCCCCCTCAAAGCCAGTGGTGGTAACTGTCAGGTATTGAGTGTGGGGGTGGTACAGACAACAAAATGGCATTTACTTCCAGGATAATCCATGACTTCCCAAGCACCCCAACTGAATCTGTTGCTGCAGTCAAGAACAGTGATATCAGCCTCATCAGACCACAAAACAGTCCAAACTTGCTTGCAAAAGTGGGGTCATTGCCCAAAGAGAGCAGCAACCTCATATGCAACCACAACATGTCATTATGTTCCCCCACCGCAAACATGGAGCACTACTGCAGGTGTTGCCCGTGTGTCCTGGCCACCAGCCCCCCACAGATCCATGGAGGACCCATGACACATGCCTCACCTCAAGGTCTACCTACATTCAGGCAACTGAGGAGCCCCAACACGTTGCCACAAAGATGGAGGATATGAAAAGAGATTTTTAGAACTATCAAGTAACCTTGTGTCTGGCCTGAACCAGACATCTGCCAAGCACATGCTGTTTCTTTGATTTATCTCCTGGTTGTGACTGGAGGTCCCAACTGGGGCCATGGCTCCATTGCCTGGGATGCCTTGTGCCCACACAGCAAGGGATGATTTCTGTCCTGGGAAGCTTCCAGTCTTTACAGTGGAGATGGGCACCATATTGTTGTCAAGTGCAGCTCTTAACAAGAGACATTTCTGGGGACTGGCTGTCCTAGCACCTGAAATGGACTTTCTTAGACTAGATAATACATTGAACTCTTTAGGGGAAGGAAGGCAAAAATAAAATGCTTTGCAGGCTGAAGCGCCTTGCTGAAAGGCCCCTGTGGTTTCCATGGCCTGCTGTCATGCTGGCTTGTGATAGGCTCCTAGCACTGTCCTCTGCCAGCCACTCATGCAGACTGCAAGGAGCTGTGGCGTGTGCTGCTGAGACACTTCCAGTGAAAGCTTGGAAGAGTGTAAAGGGTTAACCCTCTGGTGGGGGGTAGCCTGCGATCTGAACCTGACCCCAGGTCCTCCTGACTCCTCCTAGGGAGTGAGTCTGAACCTGCCCCCAGGTGTAGTGGTTAGCCCACTCCCACTTTCTGTCTGGACTCCCTATATAAACAGAGAAACTCCCTGTTTCTGTCTCTCTCTGCCTGCCTGATAGCACCACTTTTGGTCCTGCTGTTCCTGTTTTTACTACGTGGCCACCTTGCCACGTGGTGGACAACCCCTTACTGAATCTACCTCCATCCATTGCCATCAAGCTGGTTGCATATATATTTTTGTATCTTGTTTCCCTTCTCTATACCATTTTCTACCTCCCCTACCTTAAATACATTTTATTTATTGTTAAAGTTTTTTTTCTTTTAACTTCCAAATCTAAGCAAGACTGTTCCTTGGGCGTTTTACCCCTTTTCTCTCTACATCTATTTCCTTTCTTTCCAAAAGGTGGGGGGAGAGGAGAAGGCATCCCATTATTATTGTATTGGTTCTGTCCACTATATTTTGAGTCTCCGGGAAGTTTAAATCACACCCATACCAAAGGTCTGTGCTGACTTCTGCTAGGGAGGAAAAGCTGGCAAGAGCTCTGCCCAGCCAAAGCACTTCAGATCGAGCAGCTAAAAATAAACTTCAGTGAAATTATTTCCCACTGTCTCAAAGGGAATTACTGCCTCTCTCCAGCAGGGAGGGAGCAAAAACATGATCAAGAATAATCAAAGGGGCAACCGCAAACACAGCAGTCATGGTAACACCCTGCAGACATTTCAGCTCCTACTACAAGTGTCGGGGAGGGGCAAGGACAATCACCTAGAGGTCTCTCAGCCCTAACAGTATCCAAGACACGTGACAGGGTTTGAGATGGAGCAGAGGAACACCACCAGCCACTGCATGGTGAGGGTGAAGTAGTGGGTTGCTTTCTTGTGACCTTCAGTGTTTTATGATGTATGAGACACAGAAGATTACTGTTGTCTAGTATTAAGAGTAGGAGACCAAAGGCTGAGTCACTGAGTGGTTCCCCCATTTCATTAATGTTTGTAGACAGGACAAAGTTGTTCATCATAGTGGAATGATGCTACAGCAGCCCTTTAACATGAGTAAAGGACAACCTGATCTCATCTGCAAAAGCACTCAAAATATAGCATCGTATCTGTGCTTTGCCATAACCATGAATGCCATGTAAACATGACCTCACCTCACATTTAAAAACACTTTGCCCAAGCTGACAGCCTCTCTGGTTAGACTTCATGCAGTGTGTACTTCTTTGGTGCAGTACCTCAGAATCAGATTAAGCACATGTCAAGAAAGCCTCTCTGAAACCTGCTTTGTGAATTATAAATGGAGTCTCTGCCCCACTTACGTCATTACAAACCTGCACTGATTGCAAGGAGGCTACTGGGGATCTAGGCAGCGAGGATGGACTTTGTGTGATGTCATTTTGGCCATTTTTAGCAGAGGCCATTAGGCTTGGCTCTGCCTCACACGCGGCATTACCTGTCCAAGCAGCATGACACAACATTAAATAACAGCTTCCCAGCACACAGGTTGCCCTTGATCTGCTGCACATCAACATCTTCATATACCCTAGGAATGTAGTTCTGAAGCTCATTCATACACGGGATGTGACACTGTTTCCCCAGCAGCATATAAAATGTTTGTGAAGATTCCCTATCAGATATGTAGTCAGTCCCAAAAGGCTGAGTCTAGAGAGTAGCACCAGCATGGTAACTGTTTGCACTGGAGAAGAACTTGCTTCCCAGGTTCCTCCTGATTTGGATGGAATCACCTAGTGGAGGTTTGTTGCCAGTTTTGTATCTCTCATCTCACAAGCCCCTGTAGATGTAGTAACTCTAGTGGTAGAGATGATTACTTGGGTAATGATCTGGGTTGACAAAAAGCTCCACATGAGCCTGCAGTGTGCACATGCAGCCCAGACAGCCAACTGAGTCTTGGGCTGCAACAAGAGCAGTGTGGCCAGCAGGGCAAGGGAGGGGATTCTCCCCTTTTACTCTGCTCTTGTCAGACCTCACCTGGAGTACTGTGTGCAGTTCTGGAGCCCTCAGCACAGGAAGGACATGGAAGTGTTGGGGTGGGTCCAGAGGAGGCCACGAAGATGATCAGAGGGCTGGAGGAGCTCTGCTATGAAGACAGACTGAGAGAGTTGGGACTCTTCAGCCTTGAGAAGAGAAGGCTTTGAGGAGACCTGATAGTAGCCTTCCAGTATCTGAAGGGGGCCTACAGGAAGGCTGGGGAGGGACTATTGACAAGGTCCTGCAATGACAGGATAAGGGGCAATGGGCTTAAACTGGCAGAGGGGAGATTTAGACTAGATGTTAGGAAGTTCTTTCCAGTGAGGGTGGTGAGGCACTGGAAGAGGTTGCCCAAGGAGTTTGTGGCTGCTCCCTCCCTGGAGGTGTTCAAGGCCAGATTGGATGAGGCCTTGAGTGAGCTGTACTGGTGGGAGGTGTCCCTGCCTATGGCAGGGGGTTGGAACTAGATGATCCTTGAGGTCCCTTCCAACCTTACCATTCTATGATTCTACTTGTGATAAGCTCTGAAAGCTTGAACCAAGCTTGTGTTGCACATTACAGCACATACTTCCACTGCAGAGGTAACGGATGAAGTTAATTCAGGAGCTGCATTCAAGACCCAACTCTACTCCTGATTTACTCCTCAGTGAGTCATTCACTTAGTAACAGTTTCTCAGCACCCATTACTTCGGGCACTTAAGTTTTAGAGACAGCAGGCACTTTAGAAGTGCAAAACCCAGGCTTCAGGGCTATAGCTGTTCTCACGTTGGGGCCAGTGGGAATAGCAGGAATTTGGGGACAGAGATTTGGTTCACTTTTTCTCAAAGCACTTCAGTGTCTCAGTTAACCTCCAACTTTGGTTGTTTAACTTGCAAAACAATCTCAGGCATTCAAGTCACAGAGGTCCCTGTTCTTACAGTTCCAAGCCATGGAGACGCCAGCCTCCAAACTGCAGAAAACATTACCAGACAAGAGCATTACTTTCTCCTTTTATCACCAGCAAACTGCACCTGTACCACCCTTGCAGAGGACATGTGAAGGGTTCATCCTTTAAGCAGCCAGCTCTGAACCTCCTGGGTGAGCAGTCCAAGCCAGCTGCCCAGGACCCATTTCCTTTTCCATGTGTTCTTGCTAAGGAAGTCTGTATGGAGACCTGAACTCTGCCTCCCTGCCTGAGTTTTGCTTATCTGTTCTGGGCTCAACTTTTCTGTATGGATGAAGGAACTGTTCCTTGAGGACTGTCTTCACTTCTGCTTATTACCAACATTTATCCCAGCCATATGGTGCACACACCAACTACTGTCTGCAGAAGCTATTTGCTCTCTTGGAGAAGGCAGAAAGTAATCACCCACCAGGTTTGGGAAACTATATAGAATAAACCACTTCTTTTGGAGACACTGCCTAACCCTCCCTGCTTTCCTCCTGATCCTTCAGGATTTGAGATAACAGGCCAGAGACAGGCACCCTTAACTTTTACAGACAAACCTGTTTGATCCAGGTCTACATATAAGCCCCACTTTTATTAGGATAAAAACAAAAACAGATGCAGATTAGCAAATCTGTTGTAGGTACAAGAGAATGAATACAAAGAATGAAAGATCTGACTGCCAAACACTAATGCTAAAGAATTCAAGCCCAAGGGCTTTGTCCCAGGGAGGGACTGACAACAACAGAGCGGAGCCAGGCAGCCTGGAAAGTTGCTAAAAACCACAGTACATAACCATGTTCGAGGACATTGCTGCTGATCCCTTAAATTAAAATAGACATGTTCCTTAAATACAACAAACATGAGCCCTCTCCATGCCTCCTGCAGATGTATGTGCCTGCTGCTCTCCCCAGACTGCCAGCACAGGCTGCCACCACCTTTTTTACACCAGAGGCAGAATATACCACCCTAAACTTCCCCAGCTAATCCCAAACAGGCACGATTGCTCAGAGACGCTGATGGGAAGGCAATTACATGGGTGTAAAAGTGTTGGGTGGCTGCAGCAGGAGCCCTCATATACCTCCTGAGGTGGGCCTGGGTGCAGCGGTGCAGGGCTGAGTGCTGATGCAGACACAGGCAGCAGCTCTGAGCAGCAGAACACTACAACTCGGTCTGTAACTGAAGGCTTTGAGGCTTGGACTAACACACAAGCATCTTCCACACAGATGGAGCTGTAAATTTAACAGGAGCCAGAGGCCATACACACCACAGCCAAGGGATCAGGGCATCATGCTCTGGAATGTAAACCCTCTCCTTTGGAGAAATAGGGCAGGTTTTGCACATTGCTTCTGAGGAGTGAAATGGGGATTGAGTCTGGATAGATGGAAAGGATGGAGTCCTGATTATCCAGAGAAGGATGCAAGTAAGTCTCCACTGCAAGAAAATTCACAGGACTTGCAAACACGTGTTTCTTTCTCCAAGCTGAGGACCGAAGAGAGACCTTTGTCCCTTTTTCACTTGCTCTAATGTAAATCCATTGCACACAAAGGAGTTGTACTGGTTTACACCAAGGACTCTCCTCTCTATGAAAGTGGCTACGCCCTGACACCTCCTGCGTGACTAGCTCTGCTGTGCAAGATGATGTTGGCTTTCAAAGTTGCTACTCTCCAAGGGTGGGTGAAGCATTCCTCTCCCTGTGTTGAGGGCACCCTGAAGCACTGTGGGCCAGGGAACATGACAGGAGCTTCAAACCCAACGCTAGCTCCCCGTGGAGGCATGGGCATGTTGAGCAGCCAGCATCACCTCCAGCTTCACTTTTTGATTAATGTTCTTCCAAACTTTCCTTGGCTCCCTACGCTCCCACTTTCTGTCACCCTTCTCATTACAGATGTATCTTTGCATCAAGGAAAGCGGGAGGAAAAATTGTTCTTTCAGGGTGACAGCTGAGCGAGGGCTATATTATTAAAGGTACCAATCATAGGTGCCGAGCTATCATCGCACGATGAATGCACTTGTCAGGAGCCCACAGAGGCTGGGGGAGAGAGGGAGGGAGAGAGGTGGCGGGACGGCAGCACTCGCTGCCTCGCTCTTCTCCTCCCACCCCCCACTCTCCCTCTCCTTTAATGTTGGCCACCTCCACTCGCCTGAACTTGGACCTTCAGCGGCGACAATTTCTCTGGCCTCGACAGCACGATTAATTTCTCCTGCCCTCGGCGGGGCCTCCAAGTGCGGTGGAAGTCCAGCTGGCCTGCTGCTGATAAGATGTACCTTTTGATTTGTTTTGTCTTTGATTGCCTTTTCTGTCACCTACAATGGCTGGCCGCCTGGAGACCTCCACATCGCCTGACTGACGGATCTATTTATCTATAGGCTGCTCCCCAGCTTCTCCTCCCCCTCGCTCCCCTCCTCCCCCAAACCACCACCTTGTACCACTGAAGTCCCAGTCTAATAGAAGCCGTGAAGGCTCATCCACCATAAAATACATCTGCCATCCTCCTTCTCTCCAAGATAAAAGCCTGTCAGTGTTACTTTCCAATTCCAGGCAGCTTGATTAATGGTGAAAAGCCACTGCAAGATCGACTTCTGGTTTTTACAAGCGCTGTCAGCCGGCCCAGGGTTATGCGAAACACACACTCATAGAAAACAAAACAAAATGAGAAAAGGTTGGGTGAGGAGGGAGGAGAGGGACGGGAAGGAGGGGGTGAGGATAACCAAATCATATTAGGCTCAAGACTAAATAAAATAGGAACCTGGAGCCATCAAATCCCTGTCAGCCTGGTGCAGAAATATGCTCCACAGCTCATTGTACCAAGGCAAATTATGGCAATAATAAATCATTGTTGAAGGAAGATTGTTGATAATTTTTTTCTTTTTTTTTTCTTTTTTTTTTTTTTTTTTGATGGTGGCATTCAATAGGGGCCCTGGGACACCTGCCACTGGGCTTGGAGCGAGAGACGGAGCAGGTTATTAGCCTGTCACTCAGCTCTCCTCCCCTCACCCCACGGGGATCACAGGCAGTGGGGCTGGGAAAAAAAAACTCTGCAGAGAGAGATTTTAAAACAACAATGAAAAAAAAAAAAGAGGAGAGAGAAAGGCAGAAATATTCCTACAGGAAAAAAAAAAAAAAGCAGCAGCAGCCTGGGGGAAAACGAGAGAAAAGAATTACAGCACTCTTTACAATGCTCACTTTGGCTAAAAGAATACTTTACTGTGGCCTAGCCTAGTTGTTCTCCAACTACTCCTCTTCATCTGCCCACTGAGAGGGAGCCGCCTCTGGGGTGAAACGCTGATGTCCAGTGAAGCACAGCAACACTGCACACTGAAAAAGCCTGGAAAAACACAGAGCCCAAAAGCTAAAGCAGGAAATACTCATGAACCAACAAGGCGAGGCTTGAACAGTCAGGAACAGTGCTTCCTTGGGCTGAATCTTACAACAAACACCACAAGGATGTGTGAGGCTTCGAGCACTATGTTGTTGGATCCCAGGTGACCACAGCATCTCTCACAGCACAGAATCCTTACTGCTCTCCACTTCCTACAAGCATGGAGACTGCTCTCAGCTAAATCACTCACTGCAGCATGTCTGCATCTGTGCCAAGTTTCCCATCCAAGCTGATTAATCCCGACATTTATTGGCTGATAAGGTACATCTGGATCATGAGAGAGAGGTACAGACAGCCTAAAGAAATAAATCCATATCCTCACTTTCACCACACCAGCCTGGGCAGGGCTCAGCATCACAACTGGAAGGTCAAGCTAATCAGCTGATACCATCTTATCTCTACCAGTGCAAGGAAAAAGCTGGCAAGGTAGACGTAATTTCCAATGACCTCACACATAAGTTCATTCATAGGAGAGCGGTGAAGACCAACACATCATGCTTGGCCATGTAGAGCCTACAAAGTTGCCAACCCCCTTCTCAGCACCAGACACCACTCTATTTGCATATAATACTGGGCAGCACCTCTGGCCTGGTCACAGTACTTCAGTTTACTTCTGTGGGTTGTTGAAAGATCAACTACATGGACTTGTTTGAATATCACTTAAATCCTCCAATTCATACCTGCAATCTCATCACCCAGTATCTCACAGGATAACAGCAGCAAAACCCTTATCTCATGCCTTGGCTGGATGATGGCCTAAAATTAATAAGGGAAAAATATCTCACATGTCCCAACTCTGTTCTTCATGGTTGCACTGCCTGCATGTGGTTGTGCAAATGGACATTTGTCCCACCAGCTAACACCCATCTTCTCTAGCCTCTGCTGATGACTCCACAAGGGATCACTACACTCGTGCAGAGCAGGTGGGTGTCTGAGCCATTAAGCAGAGAGCCTGGTGCTCTGCTGCTGCTGCTAAGTTAAAACCCAAGCAGAGGAGACCTACAATGGAGCAACACAGCAAATCTGTTTGCACCTTGCTGTTTCCTGAGCTGGCCCATCTCACTTCAGAGATACAGCACTGAGGGGTTGAGATGGCAGAAGGAACTGGAGGAGACTGATAACCAAGAAGCAGATGTTGCAAAGGAAGATGGAAAGCAGGTAAGAAAATGGAAGAGACACTCCTCCAGAACATGAGAAGAAAGTGTGAGGAAGAAAGAAAATCTAGAGAATGAGGAAGAAAATGGAAAAGGTGGAAATACTCTAACATTACGCGACAGAGACCACAAGCAGAAAGCAGGAATAAAAAACTCTCTGTATAGCGGGTGCAATCCCAGAGAACTCAGAAGAGAAGCACCCCCACCTCATGTGGCTGCCAGACCGACAGGTAGCTGGGATACCGGGCTCTAGCTACGGGGAGGCAGGCTCCTTTCCCCAGCCAGGGTGCAGGAACCTGGGTACAATGTCCTCGTTGCCAGAGGATCCTCGTTCCTCCCGACGCACATCTCCGACGGGAGTGTCTCGGCCAGAGCCGTCGGCGGGACCCGCGCCCGGCCCCGCGCTGCGCGGATGTGAGAGACCATGAATGAGAGACGGCAGAGCAAAGCGGCGGAGCAGTGCAGAGCGCAGGCGGGACGAAGGAGCCAGGAGGTTGGTGAGTGGCAGCAGGTAGGGCTACCGCTGTGTGCGTTCATCCTGCGGAGGAAGCCATGGCAGGCTCCCTTTGGACCGGGAGCACAACTCGGTTTTCCGTCCGGGTGAAGTTATTGACTTCCCCACTCGACAGACCTGCTGGTAAGCCCAGCTGGAGTGGGCGCATCCAACGCCTACAAAAGTCACGAGGAGGCAGAGGCTCCGTTCCCATTCCAGTCCTACCTGTGACCAGACACAGTGGCTGCAACCATGTGGGAGCTCTTCCCAGCGCTCTGCCTTGGCACTGCCCCTAGGTCGAGTGACCCCTGCCTGCCAGCGTTCAGTGGGCGCCACTTGCACCCCAGTTTCCAAAGCTTCCTGGATGCAGTACAGATGCACTTTTTGCACCGCTAAGTGCAGGGCTGTGTCCCAGCCAGATGACCCTCAAACCCATCGTCCCCAACAGCAGGATTGGGCATAGAAGGTGTCAGAAACAGGGAATTCTCAAATTACACATAAAAACAATAACATGACAAAGAAATCAGAAAAGCATGATCACATCCTTTCAGACACGTTAACTTCTAAAGTGAAAATGTTACTTCTGCATTCCATTACTCAAAAAAGGCTTCCTAGAAAATGAATAAGCATTTCCATTTTACAGTAAATACTATAGGTAACTATAAGTCCCAATTATCACTGGCCAATTTTACTGTCAGTCCTTAATACTGCACTCTTAACTGCATTATGAAGAATCTCTATTGAAATCTCACATCCTCCAGCTAGTTCTTTACAACAGAGGTTTCTCGTGTAGCTGCATTACAGTGTCTGGATTTAAGTTCTACTCCAGAGCCACAAGATACAACCTTCTTTGCCAGCAGGGCAAGGGAGGTGATTCCGCCACTTTACTCTGCTCTTGTCAGACCCCACCTGGAGTACTGTGTGCAGTTCTGGAGCCCTGTGTGCAGTTCTGGAGCCCTCAGAGCAGGAAGGACATGGAAGTGTTGGAGTGCGTCCAGAGGAGGCCACAAAGATGATCAGAGGGCTGGAGCAGCTCTGCTATGAGGACAGGCTGAGAGAGTTGGGGTTCTGCAGCCTGGAGAAGAGAAGGCTTCCAGGAGACCTTAGAGTAGCCTTCCAGTATCTGAAGGGGGCCTACAGGCAGACTGGGGAGGGACTATTTGCAAGGTCTTGCAACGACAGGACAAGGGGCAATGGGTTTAAACAGGCAAAGGGAAGATTTAGACTGGATGTTAGGAGGAAGTTCTTTCCAGGGAGGGTGGTGAGGCACTGGTACAGGTTGCCCAGGGAGGTTGTGGCTGCTCCCTCCCTGGAGGTGTTCAAGGCCAGGTTGGAGGAGGCCTTGAGTGAGCTGTACTAGTGGGAGGGGTCCCTGCCTATGGCAGAGGCTTGGAACTAGATGATACTTGAGTTCCCTTCCAACCTAAACCATTCTATGATTCTTTTCTGTACACTCATTGACAATACTGACACTTTTTAATTTTTGTACCTTATTCCCTTCTGTTTTAGAAATAAATGTATTCAACTTCTCTGTCCTTGTGTGTGATGCAATTTAATCTCTAGTGTGGCCTCTGTTTTGAGTATGGCATAAAATAAATAAAAGCATTTCATAAATATGACTATTTCCCTTTGGCTATATAATTGTACCAAACACCATTTTTCAGCATTGGGAAGCAGAGTAGACAATGTTTAGCTCAGGCAACAACTCTGGGAGATATTTCACTTTTCTTAGCAAACTCAGGGGCTTTCTTCCAGAATTAAGATTCTCTCCACTCTCTAGCTGCTTTCTTTTTAGAAAGAAAAAATGTAATATAAAGTTAATAATTTTTGTGTTGGATAATCTCCCACACAGGGCTTGAACGTCACATGAATTCAGTCCTGGCAGACTGCTGCCTGCTGAATTACACCAAGTTCACCACTGGCTTTGAATTTGGCATTGAGCAAGTCAGTCACACACCAATCACACTGTATCTACACAGCAATTTGCATCTTCACGTGGTGAGAAAGTAAAAAAAAAATCTGCAAGTGTGCATTCACCAGAATCACAGAATCAGTCTTATTTCCTCCCAGCAAGCACAAGTCATTGTGGCAGCCTCATGCAGCACAGCAGCTTTGCAGTGCCACTGCAACCACAGACCCGTGGTCTGGATAGACTGACAGAGATGGATAGCAAGAACCTCCTGATCAATGGACCTTTTGTCCAGCCCTTTATCACAAACAACAGGAGCTGCGACTATCAAAAAATATATGTGGGTAAATACTGGGAACTAAGAGGGCAACTGCTGCCATAGAGTTCAAAGACAATTTCCCAGGATCAGAAAAACACCTTCCCTGTGTTCCAAGATGTGACTGTCAAGACTCTCAGCCCTGCTTCAGCCTGTCCCTTCTTTTATTATCCCCAATGCTCTTCGAGTCTGAGAGCTGCAAGTAGTTTTCCAGACCACTGACCGCAGGAGTGATGCACTCAAGCTCAGTATTAATGTAAAGAACCATAGCAGCAGCTTTATTGAATGGCTCTGGCCCCTCTGGACATCTGTATTGCACAACTTGGATACAAGTGATAGGCACCTAAGATTAGAGAGACTGATAACTATGTATTCCTAAAGGGGCCTGTCCTTCTGGATAGATTTTTTCAGAGGATGAATTTGCTTTGTCCAATCCAAAAGGCAAGATCTTGCCAGGAGTATATACACAGACCATCGCTTCTTTTCAGAAACATCAGCCACCCTCCCTCACCCAGAGCCAGAATCCCTCCCAACCCAGGCTGGGACAGGAGCTAAGCAGTCACTGGATGGCTGCTGAAGACCCACAGAACACATATGCAGGAGGAAGTCAGAAAATGTTAAATGTACATCCAGGAATTGTTTTCCATGAAGCCAAGCACTCTTGCTATTGTCATATGATGAAAACAAATTGTGTGATGCTCATCTCATGTGCTTTAAAAGATGATGCTGGACAAGCTCACAAAGCTCCTGTGTCCTATTTGACTTAGAAGTTAAAGGCTTTAGGGTCTTGTGGCTTCCGGCAAACATCTGTGTGAGCACAAAGCTCTGACACAGTGAAGAAGTGCTATCTCTCACCTCTCCCGCCTAACTCTCTGGCCATTTATCCTGCTCCTGAAACCCCTTGGGTCTTCCTACCATTTACAGAAGTATTTGGCAAGAAGAATACCAGGTTCCTGCCAGAGCATTTACAAGAGAAAGGCAGAGCCACCCCAATCACATCTGCACTTTATTGCTGCAATAATAGCTGGGCTGGGTAAAGGAGGAAAGCGGAGTCTTTCCAGATGACAGAGGTACTCTCTGGGAGGGTTCTGGGCTGGAGGATGCCAGCTTGGAGTAACCTGCATGTGCAGGGAAGCATCAACCTCATGGGTGAATGTCTGTGGGCAGGGAGAAGAGATGATTTGTTGAGGTCTACAAATTTTAACAGGCTCGTGACAAGCTGTTACAGACTCACAGTTACAGTATCTACATAGACTGGTTTGCTGCATGCTCTAGCTTAGCCTCCCGTACGTGCTTCAGGGATGTGCTTAGCACAGGCAGGTTTGATCTGATAGGGTCTTCTCAATGCATTTATGAGACAGATTAGGCAGGAAACCCACAGGCCAGTAGCATGCTATCCACCATTCAAGGGAGCAGGTAGCTTAAGGAGTGTTGCTAATAACAGAAACATTGAATGGAAGGAGGTGCAAAATCCCTTGAAGTGATTTGTTATAGGCTCCACTGCTCTTCTGTGAACGTCTTTCCCAACAAAAATGCTTCAGAGCATTTAATGAATCCCAATATAAAAATGGTGGAACCTTACAGGTAAGTTGAAGGGAGGTAAGCACTACCCAACCACAGTGTTACCACAAGGTAACACAGTGACTGCAACAAAACAGGACAGAATGTGCCTTTGCTCACACTTTTCCCATGCCAGTCCCCCCCATAACAGCATCTTCCTCTTACTGTAGCAACACCAAACGAGTTCCTTTTCCAGCTACCAGGAAACATTGGATGGAGGTGGAAATTCTCAGGAGCAAACAAACATCTAGCCAGGTATTGAAAGTCCACCTGTACCTGTCATCCAGAACCACACTGCTCTCCTCACCCAAACAGGAGCCAGAACCCAGCCAAACAGCCCAGAAGCTGAGATGCACCCATCGGTGAGCTGCATGCAAACGAGAAGGTTTCCCTTCTTATTTTCCCTCCACTTCAGACTCACATTTTAATGCAGAAGGATGCCAGCTATACCTTGGGTCACACCAAGGGTGTTGTGGTAAGCTACAAACACAGGGGCAAATTCACTGCTGTCCTGTCCTTCCTCCTCTGCTGCCTACTGTGAGGGACACAGTGCTTTTCAATGTGTTTACCTTTGCTGCAGCACACTGGCAGGGGAAAACATGAGGTGTGGGTAGTCTAAGATCATTTCCACAGAGAGACTACAGCTTGAGCATGAGCAACAACTGCTGCATGCAAGAACCTCCCACCACAAACCCACCTGTGGAACACAAGAAAGTAGAATGAAGGCTTTTACTCAGGTCTTTCAAGTTGTGGGCTGGAGTCCAGGATAAATATCAATCCTTTCACTCAATTTTTAGAGGGTGCTTCTACTCCATTATACTCATACAAAGCTCCCTGGACTGCAGCAATGTAACAGCCTATAGGCAATTCCATTATTTCTTCAATAACACCTTCTAGAGCCAGGGCATAGCATCAGTCTGCCACCTCTGATTAGGGACACAATCCAAATTTTTGTTGGTTTTATAGCAATTTTTTTTTAAACAACAAAAAACTTACAGAAACAGCTTTGTCTTCTCTTATAGAGAACCTAAGTGTTAAACTTGATGAATTGCAGGCACTCGGAGCTCTGACCATCACTTCATAGACAACGTGTAAAGGAAATACCCTCTGGAGAAACAGAAATATTCCACAAGGAATAACATACAATACTAGAATGGTAAGATTGGAAGGGAACTCAAGGATCATCTAGTTCCAACCCCCTGCCATAGGCAGGGACACCTCCCACTAGTACAGCTCACTCAAGGCCTCGTCCAACCTGGCCTTGAACACCTCCAGGGAGGGAGCAGCCACAACCTCCCTGGGCAACCTGTGCCAGTGCCTCACCACCCTCACTGCAAAGAACTTCCTCCCAACATCCAGTCTAAATCTCCCCTCTGCCAGTTCAAACCCATTGCCCCTTGTCCTGTCATTGCAAGACCTTGTCAATAATCCCTCCCCAGCCTTTCTGTAGCTCCCTTCAGATACTGGAAGGCTACTATCAGGTCTCCTCAAAGCCTTCTCTTCAACATCACCACTTTGATCTCTCAGCAGTTCTGCGGGACCCAAAGAAAACATGACCAAACATGACCACATCGGCATTTGGACTACTTGCTTCTCTGACTCTCTTTTTCCTGCAGGCTGACACTGATTTTGGGATGAAGGACAGAATGCAGTGTACTTCCTCCTCACTTAGCTGCTCATAGTTACATTTTAAAGATAAGCTATAGGCATACACACATGCAGTTTGGATCCACATTTCAATTTCTACAGGGTTAACATTTCTTCCTGGTGCAACATCCATGGAAGAGGTGAATACAGAGATGGAATGAGACAAACACTCCGTTTGTGCCAGGATTCTTGCAAAGAACAGCTGTATGAGTGGAGACAAATCCTGTCCTTCACCATAGCATTTAATTGTGTTTTATGTCTGGCTTTATGTAATAAAAATCAGAGTGCATATCTTCAGAGCAAAAAATCTCTCTCATGCTGCAATTATAGTCAGTACCCACCAGAACAGGTGCTCTCATCTGAAACAAGCAGGTCTTACAGTGTGACAGCTGAGAATGCACTTCATGAAAATAGAAACTCTTCTGGTTTACTTGCTCTACAGCCAGGGCTCTTCTCTTCCCAGATATGAGATACCCACATCACCATTCCTGTTTAAAGGTTCATACAAGCTTCTTCCAGATATCCACCACAAAAAGGGGTGGATACAAGTGTTTACAGCTAAATAGAAGTGATAGCAATGCACCCCAACTGCAGAAAGTTATCTTGGCTTGCTTCCACTAGCCCCTACTGCTTAAAACACAGGAGAGGCAGCTCTTTTCTTCCTACCTAAAGAAGTTATAACCCCACTCTGTAAGTCTCTCATCTTCTCAAGAGTTAAAGCAAAGCAGGGCCAGGTTAACGAATGCTCCCCTTAGACATCACCAATGCAAGCACCATTCTCAAGTGTCTGCAATTAATTCCTTCTCTAAGCACTTGTAAGCAGCACACTTCCCTATGTTAGGAGTGTACACATCTGTGGAATATGAAGGAAACTTTGCAGAGTGAAAAGGGAACACCAGGTCCGGCTGGGATATCAAAGCTGAACAGAACATCAGTTCTTATGGTACACAGGCATTCTAGGCTTCTCTTACTGGGGAGATCTAGTAGGTAACTACCTCTCGGCAGTTTTAATCACTATCCTCATCAGCACAATGCACTCACAGTTTGTTGTCAGTAGTCATCAAAGTCCTGGAACTCACGAGCATTCTCAGATGTACAGGCACATCACACCACCGCATTCTGGTTTCACAAGGAGACAGCTCCCCACTGCCTTGGCTGCTGCATTACTTCATCCCACAACTCCTCCGTGGAGCTATGGCTTCTCCCCACACACCCACAAGATACTCTCTGCAGCTGAGCTCTGCAACCCCAAATCATTGCATAAATGACTACACTTGTGGTCACAGTGAACCCTTGCTCTGGATTAGGTGTAGGTGTAGTTCATTAGGTGTAGTTCTGCAGCTGTTGGGAATCCAGCAGCAGCAACAATCCCTAGCTCTTGCATTACCAAAGGATAAAGCCATTTAAAACTAAAACAAAATTCATATCCTATGTCGTGAAGTTAATTATGCAAAATGTTCTGCTTACAGTTTCCTGCTTGTTTATGCCTAGAGCTGCCTTTTTCTTTTGTGAAGCTTCGCACCACAGGTAAACAAAAGAGACACATCAGAGCTATAAGAACATGAAATCGCTAAAGACATTGCAAAGATTGAAGCAGATAAAGCTCAGCTCGGATTTCAGACAGCTAATTTCCCCGCAGTGCTCACAGGTTTTTTTAACCATCCACTTTAATTATCATATATAAAAAGGGGAATCTGGGGTATTTTTATGTGTCATGTAGCAAATTTTCTGCAAATCAAACTAAAAATGTCCAAACCAGCTTTAAAATTTATATATATATATATATATANTTCTTCCTTCTGTTTTAGGCTCTCAAGCATTCATGTTGCTGGAAAATTGGCTGGCCCAGCCTTCTTGTTCTCCAACAAAAAATATCTCAGAGCACGCATTCCATCTCTGACCTTGACAGCCCATTCGGTGATGACAAAGTGTACCACGTCTGTGCCCATTCAGTCTCTAGCCCCGCGATACAATTGTCAAAGGAGGTGCCAATTGCCAGGGTACTTCCTTTCTGCCAAGTGCTGCCAGCTTGGCTACTGTCACATTAGCAACAGCCAGAGGATTGCTAGAAGTTGGCCCGCAGGAGAGTTTCAATTTTAGCAGATCCCTCCAAGAGCATATTATGAACCAGCAGCTTAAAGTCTAGCTGATCAATTACGTCCCCAGCTTAGAATATTGATTTTGGTTTAAAGTGCTTCTTTCTTTGTCTTCTTTCCAATCCCACAGGCTGTCTCAGTCTAGGCTTAGACTGTGTACCAACATTTAGCAGACCAGGTGGCCATAGCAGTAACTGCTTCTTGACACCCAGCATGCTTGAAAAATATTGATACCATTTTTTGGTATCATAAACTCTCCAAGAAGATAATAATTTGCAGCATTTCAGCTTAAAATAACCCCAATTCTTGCCCTCGTTCCAAGGAAGTACAAATGAACATTTGGTGAAGCCCGCTCCCAAGTTTTCAGAGGGCACGGCAGGCAGCAGCGCAGGCACAGGCTTAAGGGCATCTCGGCGCTGCGGGCCGCAGCCCTGCATCGCGGTGTAACACTGCCACCAGGCGGGCAAGTGCTCCCCTTTCAGGGCCTGCGCCGGTCGTGCGGGGAGGTTCGGCGGAGCCGCTCTGCCAGAACCGCCCCCCCTACACAAGCGGGCATTGTTTGAACACCTGCACGGCTCCCGGTGCCCTTGGGAGGCTGCCAGCAGCGCCGCTCGCCGCTGGCCGCGGTTCAAACCCTGACCTTTTCAGCCAGGAAGCTGGGGAGGGCTGGGGGCTCATGTCAGAAAGTTGGCAGAGGGATGCAGCAGAAGGAAGGGATGCAGCAGGCCGCTGAGCCGCGTAGCGCGCAAAAGAAAGCTTCCAAAATGTCACCGGGCTCCCTTCCCTGCGCCGTTGTCGCTTCTTCGCTGGTGGTAATGGCCTGTGGCTATCGCATGTCTGGAAGGCCATGCGCTGGCTGCGCGACACACTCAGCGTGCATTCAGTGTGCAGCAATGCATCGGGAAGCGGCTTCAGCAGCAAGGGCTGATTGAGGACCCATCAGTTGTTGTCACACCACGCTGGGAAGCAAACAGCTTCCAAAACCCTGCCCCGAGCTCCCCAAAGCTGTGATAAAACTAAAGGCCACCTAAAGCTTGTTATTCTTTGCTCCAAGAGAGAACCATTAGGAAAAGCAATTACCAGGGCACTCAGCCTCCCCTCTGCCAAAAGCTGGCTGAGAAATTCATTTTGCAAGCTGACAAGACTGCTTGCAGGGCCAGAGCTATCCCCAGAAGGCATCATCAAGGGACCATGGCCATGCAATATTTCACGGAGTAAAGCAACAACCTTTATGCTCGGAGCCAACAAGAATTTGAAATACAAAAATCCAAACACTATGTTCTAAAAGTACATTACTTGGCATCTCATAAGGCTGGAGGATAGGCCCTAGGAATAAGTGAACTGGAATAGAGCAGATGATTGTTAAGGCTTCCTGAGTAATGCTGACAGGGACAAAAATTCAACACCCACCACTTAAGTGCTATGGCCCAAGTTTTCACATGCAATCCTACAGCGCAACAGTGATGTTTTGCACTTCAAGTACTAACAGCAGAAAGCAGATCTCAAGACACTGCATCAGTGTTAGAATTTCACCTACCTGCCTTGTGAGTAATTCATCACATCTACAGTGACTTACTACTTCAGTGACTTCTGGGATCAGCAACCACAGATACTAATGCAAGTTTCCCAGGGAGAAAAATAAGAGCAAGGGAGAAGTGTGCTGATGTTTTAATACATGATCAAAATCTTGTAACTTCTTCCCCTCTGCACTCTTAATTTCCCTTTAAGTACTAGGATGTGTCTATTTAGGAGACATTTTTCCTTAGTTGAAGTTTAAAAACTCAGGGGGCAAAACAGTCTTGGGAAGATCATAGGTTTATGATCATTAGTCCTTTTCAGTTAGGATTGGGTTACTACTATAATGCCAGAAGATGGGCACCACTTCATACGGAAATACAATCTTTGTTAAACTCATGCACCATTACCTCACTCTCTCACTACTGACTTGTGCAGCACCTCTGAATTTGCAACTCTCTTCCCACGGGAAAGCCCAGAGGAATGTTAAGGTTCTGTTATTTTGGCAACCTATTGTTGAGAAAAGACCTTGGAGCAATTTGTCTTTACATCCCAGGCAGACTCTACCCAGCTGTTGAGGAAGGGATTGCTTTTGCAGTCTCTTAGGCCCCCAACGTCGTTCTACAAGTACAGCATTCAAAGCACCAAAATCCAGGCGTTAGCTCCAAAGATGTTCTTTATTTCGTTACAAAGCAGATTGTTTAGGCATTACTTCTTTTTTTGTGAACATCCACTGTAAGATCAGCAGGTCCTGCTTCGAGGACATAGCTGCTTGAAAGTAGACAAAGATTTCACCACTGGACAACAAAAATACAGATGCACAGAACAAGTGCTGCTTAGCCACAGAACAGCCAATGGTCTAAGCTGCACCCAGTTCAAAGAGACGATATGACCAGAAATACAAGTACAGCTCCAGCCCAGCCAGAGCTTCGTGCCCAAAAGTGGAGTCCTTTACATGTCAAAACAAAATTTGTGTTGGAATTCCCGGATAAACAACAGTAAAAAAAATCCCCAAAGCAGAACCACCATAACCATTGCTTCTTCCCTCTCCTTTGGAAGTTTTAAACTTTTTTCACATCAAAACGGTGCTGTGGCATACTTTAGGACAGACAGAAAAATTATCAAAAGTAGTGTGAAGTAACAGCAAAGGGCTGGTAGAGAGCATTTCACAGGTACTTTATCCCAATAGTTTAGTTCCTTTTCCAATTGTGATCCTCGCCCCCAGGAGTTTCTCTTTTATTGTGAGGTGCATCTCCTTCCAAATCTGCAGCTTTCTCAGGCATTTGAGCTCAGTGCATCAACAAGGGCTTGGGGATGTCACCTGTGCTCCTTGGGTGTGTAAGAGTCCCACCACTCCAAGCAGAAACAGTAATTCATACACTGTCAGCCCCACACACAGAAGTGCACAGAGGGCTTGTGGATGCAGCACAAGGAAACACTCCAACATTATAACTCAACTGGATTTCCACTTTGTCCAATACTGACTGAGGAAAAGCATATTTACAAGACTCATACACAAGTATTTGGATTTGGTCCTAGGCACCTGAGCAGTTCTGACAGTCTACATTAAAACTGGAAAATTAAGCTGTATTCTGGTCCATTAAAGCTTTTTCCTGCAACTTTTCCAGTTTGAAGGTGTGATCTTCAAAAAAAGGAGTCCCAATATCTTCTGAAAAAGTACTTTTCTAGGCACCATTCAAGTCAATGAGATTATAGGATGGAAAAGTCTTTTACATAAGCAACTAAGAGTTATCTGACAGAGGTCTCACCTAGATCTGTAGAAACAGACAGGTAACACAGACTCTTCACACTCCTTTGTGGTTATGAGACCCAAAATTCAGTAGATATGAGTAATCAGATAACATCCCAATTGCTACAAGACCAGAAATTATTATCAGTGAAACTTTGCAAAGAGCACAAGCAGACCTGCATCTAAGCAGCCCTAACACCCATTTCTAGTTCTGATGCTAGTTGAAAAGAAGTACTAGTTCTAATGACAATGAAAACTAATTAGAAGGTTTTACAAAGCTGCCTGCATGACCAAGTTTCAAAGTTGCAACATTTAGGCACAGACTCTGGCAGAATCTTGACTGACCTGAGTTTTCTGCTTATGAAGGAGGGGGTGGTGGGAAAGGAACACACTCCTATCTTATACAGAAACTTAACAACAGTCTCAAGCCAATATTCAACATCTGACAAGGTCTAGCACAGCAATTACAAGACAAAACATCTGGAATTGAAGACATCAGTTAAGAAAAAGAAACAACTGCCTTCCAAATCTGCCATACTGGAAAAGGCTCCAAACACAAACCTGAACATATTAAACACTGTTTGTGCTTACAACCATGGTTATGGAACATGAGCATTAGTGAGAAGAAAAATCTCTCCCTCCACTACTGCAAAGGAGCTGCAAAACCAAGTTAAATGGAGGAAAAAAAACAACCAACCAACCAACCAACCAAAAACCCTTCCAAACATTCATTTATGAAACAATTACTAAAACCTGTAAAGGTTTTGGGTATACTAAATTTGAAATGGGCTCAAAAAAAAAATTCAAGTGTCACTGAACTTTATTCAATTCAGGAAGCTAACACAATTAAAAAAAGTTTCTCAAAAAAATTTTTTTGCACATTTTTCCTCTTTTATAAAATGCAAACAGTATGCTAGAAAAGTCTGAACATAAAAGGAACGTGCTTTGGAAACATTATTAAAATATGTGTTCAAATACAATGATATTATCAAGTTTATGTTACTTCTTTTCACCTGACTGGCTGTATCTTGAGAATGTTCCTCCCCTCTTTCCTGGGTCCATGAGAAGCCAGGTTTAGAAAAGAAGAGCTCCCATACTGCCAACTTCACTCTGTTCCTTTACAAAAATCTCAAAGTACTGATAAATGATAGTGACAGCGAGCAAAATTCCAGTTCCTGACCCGATTGCCCCAAGAAAGTCTGCCAGGACAGAGAGAGCACCAATACAGAGACCACCAAATGCAGCAGCTGTAGGGATGTACCTGCAAAACATGAAAGAACCACAGGAAAGGTGTCAATATCCTGAGCAAACTCTAATAAGAAATGTACTAGAGTTAGTAGTGTATATATAGAAAAATATCTAAATCAGAGGCATTTTTTTTCCTAGAAAACCAATCTCTCAGAACAGAAAGAACACTACAAAGATCATGTGACCAGGTGATTAAGAAAAAAAATAAAAAAAAGAATGACACTAGATGAATGGAAAAAGAGCCAATGGCACAATACTTTCTTTTCATGGGTCTACAATCCAAGATAAGGAACATGTAATAGTTCCAGTAAGCTGTATACAGTAAGGAAATAAAAAGCTCGACCTGACTGGAGGTGAAAAATACTAAGTTAAAAAGCCATTATAGTCTACACTGCAATTAAGCACAAAGATGCTTATGGCTCCTAGCTTTGAAACTCATCTGCAAATGACTGAAGTCTAAAGTTACAATAATTCTGTAACATGAAGGAGATTTAGAAAACCTGGAGTCCAACCCATGCCTAGATTTAAGTAACTACTTGATTTAGAAGAAAGGTCTGTGTGAAAACAGCATTGAAGATAATAACACATTAAAAATCTCAGTGAAAAAACACTTGTGTCACTTGGAAGTAGTCAAGTGCACTCAGTCACTATTAGCTATCCTATAAAAAGGATAAAACTGAAGAACAGAAAAACACAAGCTCCAGTATTTAAGTGCACTGTCTAATTGTAAGGCAAGAACACACTGTGCTGTACAAGCCTGCTACAAATGAGGCAATATTCTCTCACACATGTAACACTGAACTCAAAGTATCTGTGTTCTAGGCAAAGGGAAGTCAAAGCAAATCTTCTCATGTGTTGCCCCACAAAACACTGCATTAATAGTCTGTGAAACCTGTAGCTCACCTGTTTAGTTCATGTACCATTGAAGTCTCTCTGTGGCCTCGCATTACCATTTGTTGTTCTTTCAATTGTTTGGCAACCTGTAATGAAGCGAGGAATGGAGCAAGTAAGTTTAGCATCATTTGCCAAGGCCACAGTACTATGGGAAACCAGAAGCAAGATATTTCAGTAAATGGCGGTGGGTTTGGAGTGCTTTTGTATTGTTTTGGGTTTTGTTTTTTCATTATTCATCAGAGTTTTAAACATCCATCAGTTTTACTTCCAATAGATTGCAGTCACAGGTGCTTTTCTACACTGTCAGCTACACAAAGCCTTTTGGGTAATTCTGGTCCTATTGAGAAAAGGTAAATCTGGAAATGGGTAGGTTCTCATACACATAATCCAATTCCTGCTCTGCTACCTAACCCTCTCGTGGTTAGAGTTTGGTAGACTTTAGCAAAACCATCCTACAAAGTATGCACTGCAGTTTCCCACATTCAGTGTAGCTAACTTAACTATTTAGGCTGTACTAGAAACTATATGACTTAGAAAGAATCCCTTCTTGGAACATTATCCTTACATTGTATTTTTTGCAATTGTTTGCAGGGCTCTACTGTACATTTTACTAACATCTGAAGGGAACCAAAACTCTAGCAGGGGAACTTCTGAAGGTGCTTGTTGCTGAATTCCAGTGTACTGAGAAAATACACAATTAAGTTACCACTTTCCCACTGTATAATGAACACTTAAAAAATTATGTATCTGTTTTTACTTCTGATATGGTTTACATGAACTTAACATAATTTTATTCAGTATCAGGGAAGTATATTAAAGTGTTAAAAGCTGCTGGTTTACACTGAAATAACAACCTGGCTATACATGGGTGTGAGTGCTTCCCCGAATGCCTGACAATAAGCAGCCAGATCCAAGTCCAAAACAAGAGTGCTACAGTAACTGTGTAATTATTACATATTTGTTAAAGAATGGATTAAACTATTCCATATGGCTGCCAAATTTGATTTCCTACCCAAAACCACACAATACAAACAGACCACAATGACAACTATTTTCCATCTTGTTTTCCAATTCCAATTTCAGAAGGGTATAGTTGCTGAATATCAAATATCCTTTAGCAAATGGAGATTTTTGTGAAACTAGGCTCAAGTATATTAATGCACTGCACTAAGTTCTCTGCTATCAGTGCTCTCAAGATAAAAATACCCCCTAGTTAACCTTATCAAAGAGAAGTTAATGCTCTATGTCAGGCATGGGTAGCCAAGCTTTAACTGCAGCATCTTTAAGTGGCAACTGCTTTGCACATGGTGCATCTGCCATTTGGGACTGGAAGAGTTTCTACATCTCTTTGTCAATTTACCTGTCCCCACATTCATACGTTACACAGCAATGTTCAAAGTCTCCTGATGCCAACAAAAGCAATTATTTGAGCTTTCTTGCTGTTGTTTTAGAGAAAAAAAGCAGTAAACAGGAAAAAAATTACCCACATTCTGCCCTGTTTATACAAGCAACAAATACTGCCAAAAGGTAACCAGCATAACAGTTATTTCAGAATGAAAGACAGTCTTACTCCATTTGTTTTCATCCTGTAAACTTACATAATTCACCATTTTAAACTTACATCTTTGGCAGAGGAGCCAGAGACTTCAATCCACGTCTTAGAGAAGAACGCACAGGAGCCCAACATAAATACGATATAAACTACTGCATGCACAGGGTCTTCTAACACTGAAGAAAAGGACTCTGGAGGTGACAGGTAATAACAAAGTCCTCCAACTGGGTAAGCACGAGCAGGGCCTCCAGATGATGTGTCCTACAAGAGGGAAGCACAAAGTCACCAATTTTCTCACTCTCTCAGGCATTAGGGTTTTTAGCACAAGCAGTTTCTAAAGCATAAATGGATAACAAGGAACAGCAAAAAACCAAACAGCCCACAGCAAAAGGTAAACAGAGACCTAACATCTACAGTCCTCACAGCAGGGCTCATACTCTTCTATTAATTTAAACAAACTATTTATTCTGGAGTTTCCGTGTATCTGACCACCTGTACAAGTGTGCCTTAGAGAGACCATCTCTTCAACCATGCATTTTAATGATGCTCTCACAGAGCTGTATGCAAGATTAAAAGGAATACTCACAGACCAAGTGCCCAGTAGGCTAACCAGCAAGTTGCCACTGAAGCGAGCAGAGAGCATTTGGGAGATCACATACAGGTTTGACACGAGGGCAGACTGAAGAATGATGGGAATGTTGGAAGTGTAAAACAGCTTGATAGGGTAGGTGTTGTACTGGCCACGGTAGCGAGCAGACTTGATGGGAAGATCCACTCTGAAGCCCTGGAAAGGTTTTCAAAAGAAAGTCTCCCATTATATCTGGACATGAACCCATACTGCAAGTCATAAATTGCAAGTGCAAAGCCTTGACAGCAACAAAAACCCCTGCTGCCATTCTGTGCAAGCACACACACTTTATCCAGAGGGCTACTCATGCAAACACTTCTGCAAAGGGCCTGGAAGCCCTCCAGGTCACCTGAACACATACATATAAGCAGATAGGAAAGACACAGACATCAGAAGAAACGTAAAATTTCAGGAAGACTGAACAGTGTCCAGGAAAAGAAGTATTAAAACTTTGTATATTCTTCAGTAGTTGCAGACAAACAATAGAACAGACATGCTTAAAAACTTCAACAAATTTTCAAGTATTTTATCACAGTATCACCAAGGTTGGAAGAGACCTCAAAGATCATCAAGTCCAACCCATTACCACAGACCTTAAGACCAGACCATGGCACCAAGTGCCACATCCAAACCCGCCTTGAACACCTCCAGGGATGGTGACTCCACCACCTCCCTGGGCAGCCCATTCCAGTAGCAAATGACTCTCTCAGTGAAGAACTTTCTCCTCACCTCCAGCCTAAACTTCCCCTGGCACAGCTTGAGACTGCAAAAAGCAATACTATTGAGATTAGGCAATACTGCATACACACAATCACCTGGGGTTTTTTGTTTGGGTTGTGTTGTGCTTTGTTTGGGTCTTGTGGGGTTTTCTTCTTTTGTGTGTGTGTATGGTGGTGTTTGTTTGTTTTCCCCAGACACTTAAAAGTATGCCTCAAGTCTTTTCTGTGGCTACATTAAATGGGGAAACTGACTGAAAGAGGCAAGTTTTGAATGAACATCTAGATATTCAGGTACAAAAAAAGAGTCTTCTGAAGACAGTAGAAAGAAAAAATATAGTTTCCTGGAGAAGGAAGCAGATTATAGAGCTATTTCCATACAAACAGCTTTACAGTCCTTTTATTCCAACCCACCTGAAAATAAATTACAATAGCAAAGACAAAGATGGTGGCAATCAGATTCATAAGGTTGGGGAGATTCTGACGGTAAAAGGCCTCACGAAGAGCTCTGACTTTGTCAGTACGAGTAGCCAGAAGATGGAACAGAGCAATGATGGCTCCCTCAAATTCCATACCTTGGAAGAGAAAAGTAAAGTGAGGTGAGCTGTAATTATCCCCAAAGTTCAGTACTTTCTCCCATTAGGCAGGGTTCAGAATGGAATTTCTCCAAATCTTTTGCACCTTGAGCATGTTCTCAGATTTGTACTACTGTCATCTTTCACATCGGATATGTGAAGACTTGCAAGACTTTCTTTAAATGCCCCTGTAATGGCCCAGAAACTAAATCACAATCCAACATTGTTTGTGTGGCAGCAAATGCCATAACCTTAGTTAAAATTTCTATTAGTACCAAACAAGATCACTTCCTGACAGGTTGGAAGAAAGAGGTCTCTGGTGCAAAGAGTAAGAAAAGCAAGAAGAAACAAACAGATGGGATTTGTCAGTAAGTGTGGCAGTACTTTTAATACAGTATCAATCCACCACTATCAAGTTTTCAATCATGGCACCATAAGAAATTCAAGTTCAGGAAATAACTTGTGAGATACTATAAAATTAAAAAGAAACGTCCTTGAACTTGCACCTTGCATAGGAGCTGTTTTGACAAGATTCACTACATGGCATATTACCTCGTCCTGTGTTCACTGTGGTGGGACTGAATGCTTTCCACACAATGGTCTCACAGATATTGGTAGCAATGAAGAGAGAGATGCCAGAACCAAGACCATATCCTTTCTGTAGGAGCTCATCCAACAGCAGAACTATCAATCCAGCAACAAAAAGCTACAGTAAAAAACAAACAAACAAAAAAAACCCACACAGCATTAGTCCTGTCTTTTTAAATGTTGTAAAAATCTGTATTAAAAGTTAGAGAAGGACTATGTATAGATGAGGAGGCAAGCACACCTTGATGTTTTTTTCCTGCACGTAGGGCAGGTTGTGCCTCAGGTTCATTTTTTTAAACTTAGAGAGGGAGCATAAATAGAGAAGTAGAAATTACCTGAATTGTGATAAGCAAGCAAATCCCAGCACCCATCTCAGATGGGTCTCCATACATTCCAGTCATTACATAGACAATAGACTGTCCAATAGTAATGATCATTCCAAACACTGTAGAACAGAAAACAAAAAATCATGCATTGGTTCTGGAGACTCTTGTCATGGGGCAACTACAGAAATACAAATCATTCCTTCATAGAGAAAGTTGGGAAGGAATACATAGGCCACAGGATGTTTAAATTCAAGACCAAGTTAAGTTTGCTGTCTGAAGTCTGGTACAGACATTTCAGAAATTGATATGCTCAGAAGCAAGCAGGTTTGGTTATCCATGACTGCTACAGATATTGGAAATTGTAAGTGTAAAGATACTACCTTAGCAATCTATGATTCCTCTCTCCAGTAAACAGACCAGTAGGTAGTGTGGAACAGCACTAAATAGCTAAATACCCTTAGCAGAGAGGTCCTATTGCTGAGAATAGAACCATGCTTATAGCTGCAAGGTAAAACCAACTCCAACAAACACCTTCATCTACATGAACCTTTTTAAGTTAACAGTGACCAACACAGCTCAAAGGCTGGGCGCCCACAGCCTACACAGTGCTCAATTTATCAAGTAAGATTACAGCAGCAACTCCAACTGCACAGCTACTTTTCCTCTTCAAACCCTTCTGAAGTTTAACAAGTAACAAGCCAGGCAGCAGCCAGTAAAAGGCCGAAGGAATACAGAAACCTGTAGCACACTATGAACACAGAGCATGACAAAACTCCATCTATCTGGGTCCAGCAGTCATCACATGCTATGTTCACACTTTCCATTGTTAGGGATCGATACTCTAAGCCATCAGCCTTTAATATCAGCTGCTACTCACATTTCTGTGCTCCATTGAAGAGAGCTCTGTCCTTTGGGGTGTCACCAACTTCAATGATCTTAGCACCTGCCAAGAGCTGCATGATGAGCCCAGAAGTGACAATAGGTGAAATGCCCAGCTCCATCAATGTACCTGCAAGCCACAGGAACGACAATGAAAGCAAACAATGTGGCATGCCATACCCAAGCACCTTTGAAATTCAAAGTTGTCTTCCACCTTTCATGACAGAGAATATATAAAACTCAAAATCTCCATAAATGTAAAAAGCTTCAATGATAAGGGGAGTTTGTTACAAGCTGGTCTGATAAGTACTGTAGCACTCCTCAGTATTACAAAAACTATGTTCACTGAAAAACACTTCTGCTGTCAGGATTTGCTCTGCATGAAACACAGTAGGAATCTGCATTCCGCCTGTGACAATCACTCACTTCATTATTTGCAATTTTAAACAAGAAAGCCCAAATATTTTTCAGGAGCACACCAAGCTGCATCATGTTTTTATGCACATCTCATTGTGAGATCAGCTGACAGACATCCCCAAAGATATAGAATGGTAAAATTAATTCAGGAAACTGTCACTGCTTTTAATTCACATCTGCATTGGAAAGCCTCTACAAGAAACTAAAATTTATACAAGCTATCATGAATTCTAACATTCTGCAAGACAGACTCAAAGATGTCACACAGGAAATCAAAACACATATTGTATTGTCTGAAACACAAATCAAAAAGCTTGAAACACATACAGAAGACTGCAACAGCAGTGATGTGGGCAATTAAGAACTGCCTCTTCCCTAATCCTTTTCCCTCTAAAATGCTCCTTGGTTTTTTGTACATGGAAGAGATTGTGCACAGCCAACCATAAAGCCATTGTGTCCATAAAGCTGTGCCCTTCCCAATGTCACACTGGTTTAAGATTTCACATAACATCTAAACAGACTCTTCTCTCTCTACTTGGATTTTGTCATCATTAAAATAGAGTGCAATGTAAGAATGAGTTTTAAAAGATGTTTTGATTCGAGCTAAAAACGTCCCCTTGAAAGACTGACTGTACCTCTATTTGATGCCAAAATCACTCTCATCCAGTAGAAAGGGTCTGCTGAGTCTGACGACATGATACCAAATAAGGGAATCTGCATTTACAACCAACAAGAGAAAAATGGGATTAGAGCAGAGATATCAAACATTTCTGCTGTTACTTAAAAAACAGAGATAGAAACATACCTGGCAGCATACTAGGAAGATGAAGAGTGTGATAGCTGTCCATAATACCTTCTCCTTAAACTGAATCTAAAGGAAAAAAAAAAAACAACAAAAAAACCCTAAACAACCAAAGATAGAGCTGTCAAGATAACAAGAGACAGTCTATCAGGCAAATTGTCACAGTTGCTAAAGCACACTTGATTTTCCAGTGAAGGAGTAAAGTACAGGGCATCCTAAATAAAATAACTCATTCTTCATCCCTTTTGTACTATATAAGGCTAAGGAAAATCACAAAGCTTTACTGAAACTTTAATTCAAATGAACAGCACCAATAGAAGGAATTCTAGTACTTCCACAGAAACACACCTTAGATTTTCATATGAAAGAGCTTCTGGTGAGGAAAAAAAAAACAACCCCAAAACAAAACACAGGACAAAGGAGCTCATCTTAGCAAATAATCTTAGACTAGAAGCAAATATTGACAGGCTGCTATTTTAAACTACTCTGACATGTCCTGCTTTCAACATCACACCACTGTGGCACATATTTATCTGAACAATTGCATTTACCAGCCCATGAAGAAAATTTTATTAACTCACCTTCCGCTCTGGCTTTTGGATTTCAGGCAAGATAACACAGAAGGGCTTGATTACTTCAAGAAATTTTACTGTATGGAAAATAGTTAAAAGACAAAGTGAACACACAGATAACAACGAACACTGGAAAAAGATCAAGTAAAACTGCATTTGAACGCATACTTTTTAGATCAAAAGTTCCCAGTTAAGGACAATAGTTTGTTGCTGTGGGGTTTAAGTTAAATTCTTATCTGTTCTAAACATAGATTCAGCCAGTGTTGGAAAGAGAAAGAGAGAGAAAATGAAGCCAATGTTTCCCTGTTTTACTAAGTAAGTTGGCAGTGCAAAAAAGCCCACCCTTGCCATCGTTTTGCACGAGTTTACCAGTACCCTTGAACTTCTGTTTCACAGTAGCTTCTCCTCTAGCCTAACATTTAAGAAATAAAGCAAGATAGTTTTAAATCACGGGTTGCTTTTGGGCCACACAACAATTCCTACATGCTGTTCATAAACAACAATTCCAGTTAGTTTACAGAAACCCTCATGCAACCTCCTCCTAGTCAGGGATATATCCTTAGCTTAGAATCTCAGTCTTTTTATAAGCATACAAAAGGTGTGAGTATCTGCACACTCACAAGTTCTATAAGCAAAGTGATTTAATCTTCATTGGAGTTAATGCTAAACTGAAGACAAATCCAAGACTGCACATATGTTTTGGACTGATTTGAACAAAGATGTGTAACTATGCAGAAGAACTGATACTACGGGTGGATTTTCACTTCTCTGCGGAATGCTGCAACTTCAGCGGCAATTCTGTAACACTTCAAGACCAGCGCGTAAGAATTATTTACTTAACTGCCTGAAAAGTTAGACTGGATTGTGGTACGAAGTAAACTGCTACTCCCTCCTACATCCACAGCAATATACCAACTAAGATGCTTTCCAGCAGCTCTTCCTCACGGTAGCAGACTGAAGACTTCCATTCACTCAGATTACTCTTGCACTGCAGACCACTGTTTATAGCTCAATGTGTCAGTGCAGATCAAAGTGCTGTTACCAGTCTCCAAACCTGAATCCTCGTTTCTAACCTACTCCGTACCGCGCCAGGCACACTGGATCTAGGATGACAGGACTAGATAGTGCCCGCCGGACAAGCGGCCCGGTCACCGGGAATCACAGAGCAATCTCCCTTCCCTAAGAAGACTAACATAACCAGGAAATAGATCTTTCTTCAAGAAAGCGAATACGTAAACCCAAGGGAAGCCTCTAAATCACAGGAAGGGAAATCCACGCGGGGCTGGTCATGGAGGGAGTATCGCGGGGCCAAACTGGGGACCTGAGGCCTCAGGGCGAGGGCAGAGCGGCGGCCCCTAAGAGGGGCACGGGCCGCTGCGCCGCCCGTGAGGAGGGCCTGTGAAAGCGGAGTCGATGGCTAAGCTGCGGCTGCTTGGCCGTCACACACCCCGCAGAGACCCCTACTGCCCTTCTTCCCCGCCGCCCAGCCGAGGCGCCCCTGTACTCACTGCCCATGGCGGCCGCCGGACGGGAGAGAGGAGCGAGCAGCGGCGACAACTGCCTCAAAGGGACACGTCAGGGATAGAGCCCGACCGCCTCCTTCCGCTTCCTGCCACGCGCCGAGCTCGCCACGCGCCGCCGCCACTGCGCAGGCGCATGCGCCCGCTCCACCCCCTCTGCCCTCGCCCTCCGCCGCTGCGACGGCAAAGCGCCTACAACTCCCACAATGCACCGCTAAGAGAACCAACCGCACCCTGAAGAGAGGGCGGAGGGCGCCTGGTCCTTATTGGCTTCCCGGTGGTCTATGCAGCCAATCAGGTGACGCGGTGACACGCAGCTTGCTGGTAGTTGTAGTCTCGCTCTTCCAGCCGCCATCTTAATCAGGGTCAGAGTAGGCATCGGGAGCCAGGGAGAGACGCTGAGGTCGTAATTTTATCTGAATAACGCATGTTTTAGCTACCAAACCCCGAGGCGTTGACTTGAGAGATTTACCTGATAAATTCATAAGTAAATATTTTTTTCTGCCATTGTGCAATGTTTCAGCCCTTTCTCCGCGGTAAGTGCACACCCTCCCCAGCCCCACCTCCGCGATATCAACCAGTGGTGTCAACCAGTCGCTGCCTCCCGAAGCTGGATTAAAAACAGTCAGATTGAGATGGACCTCTAATAAACTATGAAATACTGGTGAGCAAATGAAACAGAAGCGTGAAACATTGTGCCACGTGTCCAAGTAATGGCACCTGGTGGTGGCACTATACCACCTAGGAACACCAACGGGTGCAGTATGCGCACATTGACTTAGTGCTGCAGGTGCTTCTTTCTGAGAGTCACACAACGTCCTGTGTTCTTTCCTGGCCGTTATAGCAAGAGTTACCACCAGTCAGAAAACGAAAGGTTAACGGAAGTTAAAGAGAAAAGCAAACACAGGCATTAATGCAATGCAATTACAGCCAGCATATAGGCTCTCTGACCCATAATTATTTCCTGTCATTTTCTAGGTGCTTAGTATGCTTTGTTTGATTATTTGATCCCTACTTTTCCAAGATTAACTTTGAAAGACTAGTCTTAATCCAAATTTCCTGATTTCCCCCCCCCCCTTCTCTCATTTTTATTAGTGGATAGTCTATTTGCCTTTCTCCAGGCTCCTAAAACCATGCATCTCCTCTTAAGAGTTGTTGAATTCTACAAATGGGTTTGAAAATCTTTTTGTCATCTCCTGTCCAGAGCACCTTGTTTTAAAACAGCAAAAGTTGTTTTGCCCTCTTATTTCTGATTACAGCAACTGCACTCCAAGTGACATGCTGTCTTGCAAAGGTGATTTGCTAAGATCGTTTTGGCTTGCATTTTGGACACTGTGCCTGGTTTACCAGAGCCTACTGGTGGAAAAGAAGGAAGAGGTAGCAGTGTTTTTTGCAGAAGACTGAGCAAGGAGTAATGATCCAGGGGACTGATGGCAGAAGCATGCAAATGAAACACCAAGATTTGCTGGATTTATTAAAATAAGGCAAATTGTTGTGAGAGGTGCTGGTGATATCTCTATGCCATATCACTGCAATGTTAGACAGGGTAACATGGCTTTATCCTTGTCTAAATGGCTCGTCCTCATTTAGCCCTTTAAATGTCAGGTGTCTAGGCAGTTTTCTAGATTCTCTATGGGCAATGGGGACACACTTTACCATCTGCTTTCGGATTAGATGAATTAACTTCCAGAGGTATCTATCTCTTGATTGTAGAGGAAAGTAAGGTGACCACTTTGGACTAGGCATCTATATTTTAGACATTTGATGTTAGAAAAGATGAATTCCACTCATGAAGGCTAACAGTGTGTCCTCAAATGTGTTATCTCGGAATCAAGCTTGGGCATTTTTGAAAGAGCCTAAGGGAAAGCTTGTCAGGCTTCCTATTGTAATTACTCTTTTGACAAATAGATAATGTCAATCTCCTAGAGTCTGTTTCCCTTCCGAGGAGAATATGGTAAGTCTATCCTTAGTGATAAATCTATCCTTAGAAATTGGCTTTGTAGGACACCATCATATGTGCATTTTGTGACAGTAGCCTTTATCCATGACATAAGAATAGGTAAAAATATTTAATAATATTATTATATAAAATAGTTAATTATATAAATAGATATAATTATGTAAAATATATTATAGAAAATATTTAATAATATAAAATAAATTTAAATATTTAATAATAATAATTGGCCCACCAATCAGACTTCTTGGATTCCTGTCATTTTTAAAAATCGTTTTAGACAGTAGGATAATTTGGCTTCTTACTGTAGAAAATGAACAAACCAACCAACCAAAAAAAACCCAGCACACTTATAATACACAGAATTGTCTACTTAGATATAGAAGTTGAAAAGTCATGAGTGTTTTGTGCATGCTGGGTGAAAACAACTTCACATTTTGGGTGAAGAGGGTACGGTCCTACAGCTGAAATGTGCCACTGAAGTTCATTTTTAGGTAGAAAATATGATTGATGAAAGCTGCCTCTCTTAGGACCTTACAGTGAAAAAAAAAAATCTTTCTTGCCAGCTGAAGTAAAAAAATTTAAAAAAAGAAAGAAAAAAGAGAGGGAAAGAAGAGCCAAGTTCATCTCCTTTGTATAATGAACTGTCACTCTATGGAACAGAAGAGAAAAGAAACTGAAGATACAGTTCTTGGGGAATTATTACAGTAAAGCCATGTGAGACACTGAGTCAAAGTTGGCCTGGGGTAACTTCTTGACTTTGACAGTTTATCTTGGGGAACTATTTTGGCAGCCAATTGTAGGCCAGGTGACAAAAAAAGGATATTTGATACACTAGGGCTGATTTTTACACTGTGTTTGGGAAACACCTCCTATTGCAAGAGGACTCAGTTTAGAGTGGTGTCAGCTGGTACAACTGGGATGATGAAGAGGAGGAGGATAGGATGTTATTAATGAACTGCTCTTTAGGGAACAGCAATATCAGAGAAGCAGGCCTAGATTTTAAACAGCTAGTTCTTTTCATGCTCTGCTATTCTTCTTTGAACCAAATCAATCCCCCTTATATAACCAAGTTAATCTTGCTTTGGAAATGGAGCAGTCTAAAATCATTAAAGACATTCATATTCACTCAGTGACTCTGAAGTTTTTTAGCCACTGAATTCCACTGCTTCATACAGCATTTACTGCAAAATGCTGTGTCTCAATACACCTGAACTGCATGAGTACAAAGTTGACATTTAACTACTACTTTTGAAATTGAGGTTCACTCTGTGGCAACTGACTACATATGCTGGGCTGGACCCAATGTTGTTGCAGTGTACTCTGATACAAACAATAAAGATTGTTTCAATAGCGAGGGATAAAAAGCAGAAGACAAGAATGGAGAGTAGAAATGGAGAGAGAAGCACAGACAAAAATTTCTCTTGCCTCCCAGTGGTTCCTTTTAGCTCTAGTGGCATTGCGTGCAGAAACTGGCTACAATCTCTGATTGAAGAGACCGCATTTTCCACGTCTGTGACACGCTCACACCTTGTTCCCACACCAGTACCTCTCATCAGTGTGCCAAAGCTTTGCATGTTGCATTGAACAAATGCCCTTTTTTCCCAAGGAGGAAGGGTAAAGGAGGCACTCCAGCTGTTGCAGCACTAGGGTCTCATCGCTGCTGTGGGCTGGGATCACCAGAGGGCATTACAGAACTCAGCGCTTGTACGCTTGTGGCAGTACAGATACACACACAAACGTGCACCTCACGAAATGAGGCTACTTCATATTTGTCTGCAAGAGAGATCTGGTGGCAGCAGCAGCGCTTTGGGTCTGTTCAGTAGCAGCATTCCTCTGCAGTCTGTGATTTCCGATGTACAAATCCTGCCGGTATTCATCTGTCTAACCACAAGGTGGAAGAACTGCTTTACTTATGAGGCCATCTCAGCTCGCATGAGATGTGCACAGCTGCCTAGGCAAGTTTTATTACTATCGTTATTTAATCGTTATAGTGAATCAGTGCCCAAGGGTCCCGTTCGGGACCAGAAGTCCTTGTGCTAAGTGTTACACAGATACAGCCTGCAGTGCTGCAAGGAGCTGCCTGCAAATAGATCCCAGTGCCCCACGCCGTGCTCAGGGCTGTGGTACTTGAAGAGATCACAATGATCTCTTGCTATGCATACCACAGCCACGCTGTAAGAGATCTGGTGCCCAGTGGACACCAACTAGGACACAGGAAGTTCCACCTAAACATAAGGAGATACTTCTTTACTTTGAAGCTCGCAGAACACTGGAACAGTCTGCCCAGAAATGTGAAACAGCTGCCTGAAGACATTCTTATGCAACCTGATATAGACAAACTTGCTTCAGCAGGGGGATTGAACTTGACGATCCCCAGAGGTCCCTTCTGACCCCTACCGTTCTGCGATCCCCTTAATGAGGCCGTGTGAGGATAAACGCATGTGGGGAGTTGTGCTCAGATGTAGCAGCTCTAGTTCCAATTCTCTGACAGAGTTCCAGGGAGCCACCAAAACTGTGACATGTTTTACCTTCTCTTTGCTTGCCACCCCCATGCTGTCTCTCAGGCTGTTTGACAGTCCTTTGTCAGATGTCCTTACAGATTTACCTAACCAGGCAGACAGGGTCCAGTGGCAGTAGCACCTGTGAAACAATTCACAGTATCACCAAGGTTGGAAGAGACCTCAAAGCTCATCAAGTCCAACCCATTACCACAGACCTCAAGACCAGACCATGGCACCAAGTGCCATGTCCAAACCTGCCTTGAACACCTCCAGGGACGGTGACTCCACCACCTCCCTGGGCAGCCCATTCCAGCAGTCAATGACTCTCTCAGTCAAGAACTTTCTCCTCACCTCCAGCCTAAACTTCCCCTGGCACAGCTTGAGACTGTGTCCTCTTGTTCTGGTGCTGGTTGCCTGAGAGGAGAAAGCAACCTCCTCCTGGCTACAACCACCCTTCAGGTAGTTGTAGACAGCAAGAAGGTCTCCCCTGAGCCTCCTCTTCTCCAGGCTAACCAATCCCAGCTCGCTCAGCCTCTCTTCATAGGGCTGTGCTCGAGGCCTCTCCCCAGCCTCGTTGCCCTTCTCTGGACACGTTCAATTCAGGTCATAAGAAGCTCATAGTCTGAATGGCAGGTGAGCAAGGACATATGCATGACCCTCATGCAACCCTGAGGAGACAACATTTCTAAACTAAATTATTTCCTATGCTGCTAACCTGGAAGAAACTTAACTGCAGGCTTCTTAAAGGCCAACAGCCAAACTTCATTGATTTCAACAGAGCTACAAGTTCCCTTTCTAGTCTGTACTTGGGAGATTATCTCCCAGCTCGTCTGAGAAACCTGAAGCAGTGTGCTAAAAGGCAGACAGGTATCTTCTGCAGTGGGGAGATGCTGACACACAGATTTCTAGTTCAAGAATTGTGAAATAACAATTTCTTACATAGATTTGAACTTCACTTTATTACAGGTACAGGGCAATGGGAGATGTTGTGTGAAAAGGTCTTTCTGTCTCATTGAAACAAAAAGAGAAGTGAATTATACTTTTTTCCCCTATGCCCATCATATCCTCTGATTCCATAATAGAAAGGGATTTAAAAAAATAAAAACTCCTTCTAGCCTAGCTGACTCCTAGTTGAAGCAGTGTGTTCTAAAAGATGAAACCTACAGTTTCTATAAGGCATGAAATTAATCTCTCTTAAGGGCAGATGGGTAAGAAATGCAAAATTTTAGCCTACCCTGAAGATCATAGGTGTTTCTTAACTGTGGGTATTTGAAAAAAAAAAAAAAAATTCCAATTTGGATCTCTAAAATAAGATACCCGAACTGCTGATTAAATAGAATTGCCCTAGATACATCAAAAGAAGTAAGCTTAGCTTCTCCACCAGGCATAAGTCCAATATTGCAGTACACAGAAGTATTTCCAGCATCATTATCAGGACATGGGAGGTTAAACTGAATGTCTTTGTACTGCTTTGCATGAAGTGTTTTGAATCTTGAACTCCTGTTATGACTCATACCCCCACTTCTCCCATTTGTTCAGTCAGGCACTCCTAGAACTTCACTTTATTCCATTGCATTTAAGGCAATACTTAATAAGGTATCTAAAATACTTTAGAATACTGTAACTTTAATCAGCCATGCTCTTAGCTGGCACAGTCACAGGAGTGCTTTCTCAATAACTAGGATCTTGATTCTGGCTCTGGTAAGACAGACCTTCTCTGTAACATGCACTTGTGTAATCTGAAGAGCTAAACCCTGATCTCGTGGAGGAATGAGAAGGTGACTTCAGTAGGACCAGCATTTCATCCTCTATCTTCAAGTGAAGCCTCAATATTTCAAGAAGTGCAATCTAACATGTAGGTTTGCTGTGACAGCAGTGCTATTGGTTCAGAAAAAGCTCAGTACTAAAGCTACCTTCTGTTTGCTGATACGTGCCACCAGGGGAACAAATTGTGACAAATTATGGCATGATTATGTGGATCAGCAGACAAGGCCAGGCAGATACTTGCCCCTGTCAGTACGTGCAATGTGGGCAGTTTAAACAAATGCCAGGAGAATGAAGAGGTTTTATACCCTTCCCCAAGGGATCAGTGTTAGCTACTGCTGGCCACAAAACTCCAGACTAGATTCATAGAATCATAGAATGGTAAGGTTGGAAGGGACCTCAAGGATCATCTAGTTCCAACCCCCTGCCATACGCAGGGACACCTCCCACTAGAACAGCTCACTCAAGGCCTCCTCCAACCTGGCCTTGAACACCTCCAGGGAGGGAGCAGCCACAACCTCCCTGGGCAACCTGTGCCAGTGCCTCACCACCCTCACTGCAAAGAACTTCCTCCTAACATCCAGTCTAAATCTCCCCTCTGCCAGTTCAAACCCATTGCCCCTTGTCCTGGCATTGCAAGACCTTGTCAATAGTCCCTCCCCAGCCTTCCTGTAGCCCCCTTCAGATACTGGAAGGCTACTATCAGGTCTCCTGGAAGCCTTCTCTTCTCCAGGCTGCAGAACCCCAACTCTCTCAGTCTGTCCTCATAGCAGAGCTGCTCCAGCACTCTGATCATCCTCGTGGCCCTCCTCTGGACCTACTCCAACAGTTCCATGTCCTTCCTGTGCTGAGGGCTCCAGAACTGCACACAGGACTCCAGACTGATAATGGCTGGTTCTCAACTGGCAGCCCACAAATTGTATCAGTCTGTAGTAAACCAACAGGTGAGTATTTCAGCAGGACTGAAAGGTCTGCAGTTAATAGATAATTAAAAGTCTCTTTGCAATGGCTCAATGCTTCCTTTTCCTACCTTTTAAAAGTTTTTTGAAGTCCCAGCATATTTTTTTTCTATACCCACCCCTAACTCCAAATGTGTTTTTGCTTTTGTTTTGGTTTTTGTTTTTTTTTCATACCCTACTTGTTTTACTGTGCCTTATTTAACTGGAGTCTGTAAAAAACGTCTAATACTGCTAAATAACCAAACCATATCTCTAGGGATTAAGAACTGGCTTTTGCCTATAGAATCTGTTCTTCACTCATCAAACTGGAGCCATTGTTTAGAGAAAAAAAAAATCCAACCCAACAACTAAGGAAACACTAAGGAACACTAAGGGAAAAATAGTGCTTGTCTTGGAAATATTGATACCCATTTCCCTTAAGTGCCTATAAGTCTAGTAACCAGATACCTGTAGTCCTGATAATGGACTCATTACATTAAAATCTGGCAACTTAATTGTAACAGTCATCATGTGGAAGTTGGCCAGGACTAGAAATCAGAGCTATTAACTGCCTAAGAGAGCCTTTACACCTTTGCAGAGACAGCTTTTGGCACAGAGCATTAATTTAATCTTGAATTTTATGAGGCATAAGCAAAAATGCCTTTCATGCTAAAACCACATTGGACCTATATTTGGGAATGGAAAAGTACCAGTCAGAGACAGATGTCTGGTTTTCAAGTCATCCAGTCTTCAGTGATGCTGGATCCCCTTAGTCCAGCTGGAATGTTCTGACAGTAGTCAAAACCTAACAGCGTGGACGTTGGACTTGCAGCTGAACAGGCTCTTGTTTTTTCAAATCAGTGTTTGGATATTGAATTTGAATGACCTCATGCACACAGTGACCTAGAGGTACACTCCTCACTTGGAGGTGAACGTGTGCTGTTGTGGTGCACACCAAGAGGGGGGCAGAGCTACGCTTGTAATTGCAGAACTTTTTCATGCAAATGAAACATGCCATGCATTAACAATTTCACACACAGTGATTGCAATAGCCATGCTTGAAAAGGAAATTCTGTACATGTAAAATTATGCTTTTAATCCTGGAACAGAACTCTGTTCTTTTTATTTTGTGGGTATTTGTAACTTGCTGAATAATTATTCCAGGGGCTGGAACGGACCTCGAAAGCTCATCCAGTCCAACCTCCCTGCCAGAGCAGGATCACCTATACCAGGTCACATGGGAATGTGTCCAGGTGGGTTTTGAATACCTCCAGAGAGGGAGACTCCACAACCCCTCTGGGCAGCCTGTTCCAGTGTTCTGTCACCCTCACAAGGAAAAAATTCCTCCTCATATTTACATGAAACTTCCTATGCCTCAGCTTCCACCCATTACCCCTTGTCCTGGCATTGGGCATCACTGAATAGAGCCTGGCTCCAGCCTTCTGGCACTCACCCTTCACATATCTATAAACACTGATCAGGTCACCCCACAGTCTCCTCCTCTCCAAGCAGCACAGCCCCAGCTCCCTCAGTCTCTCATCATAACAGAGATGTTCCATTCCCTTAATGATCTTTGTGGCTCTGCGCTGGACTCTGTCAAGCAGTTCTATGTCCCTGTTGAACCAGGAGCACCAGAACTGGACACAGTACTCCAGATGTGGCCTCATTAGCTTGGAAATCCCAACTGTTTGCAACTGTTTGTTGATTAGCTTTTGAGCTGCTGACTTTTTTTCTTTTTTTTCTTTTTTTTTAGTTCTGAGCAGCAGCACAAATTCGTCAAGTAAATTCTCCTCCTGGCTTTAAAACCAAAGCTGAAACCTGAGCCGTTCTTGTTTGGTATACAGTGAATGAGCTTTGATTTGATTTTTATTGTATTTCATTCAAATTTTATTATAAAACATCTCCCAGGGACACTTGCATGAGAAACCCTTTGCAAGTAAACCCAGCATTTTATTTCAAGGCTCTCATTTTTAAAGGTTACTATAACATTTTTTATCCTGCTCGCTTATCTCCATAATATACCACCGCATGGCAGACAACTGCAGGTGTTAGATAATAGAGCTAGATGCCTCTGTAGGTTTTTCTAATGGACTTCCTTTTTCCTTACTGCAAAAGGGTTTCACTGTGTCATTAACCCAGTGACCAACACTTCTGCAGTCTGACTGCGGGCAGTCCCCGGGCAGCTGTATTTCCACTGTTCTTTGACTCCGGTTTGGTCTCAACTGCCGTGAAATTCGGTGTAAAATTTGTAACAAACTCCCCTCAAAAACCTTCTCTAATTTAAACAGAGCAGATGACCTTTGTGGATTGTTCAGCAGTGGGATTTATGTTAATATTTCTATACTGTTATTCCCTTTGGCTGGTTCCTTCTCCCTCTATCCAGTATCTCCCTTTCCCAGTATCTGAAGGGGGCCCCAGGAAGACTGGGGAGGGATTATTGACAAGGTCTTGCAATGCCAGGACAAGGGGCAATGGGTTTGAACTGGCAGAGAGGAGATTTAGACTGGATGGTAGGAGGAAGTTCTTTCCAGGGAGGGTGGTGAGAGGCACTGGCACAGGTTGCCCAGGGAGGTTGTGGCTGCTCCCTCCCTGGAGGTGTTCAAGGCCAGGTTGGATGAGGCCTTGAGTAACCTGTGCTAGTGGGAGGTGTCCCTGCCTATGGAACTAGATGATCCTTGAGGTCCCTTCCAACCTTACCATTCTATGATTCTGTCCACTCACATTTTTCAGTGAACAAGAATGACTTTCAGCAGCTGCGTAATTTCAGGTTTGTGTTCAGGTTGGGTATACAATGTGTTTTCTGAATAACTTTCTTCCCTTCTAAAAACTGCAGTTTAAATCCAAACTAGATGTAAATGACAACATATAACTTCTTTTTAATCGACTTTTGAATACTATTTATCTCTTGGACTAAGGGAAGGCTTTTGTAAAAGCTAATGGGATGACAGGTTTGGTTAGATCTTGGTCCTGTTACAATCAGTGGCTAAAACCCCTGCTGGCTCATATCCTCTGAGTGGATCACATCCCTTTGGATCCCCTCATACACTTTCTAAAATGTATCCAGTAAATCCAATAACAACAGAAGTATGATTAAACACACAGTGCACAGATGGTTCCAAAAAAAAGCAAGCTACAGCTTCACTTTGAATTTTTACTTGTAAAGATTTACTTTCCTTGTAAAGCTAACCTGTGTAAGTCTTTACCAATATTTACCTAGCTCTGCTAGAAAAACAAAAGACTACCTACATGCTGATCAGTGCAGTATCACAGTAGTACAAGCACACTAAAAGTCCTCTGTAAATGTGAGCGAACAGGACTCTGGTCAGCTGAAAAGAGCAAGAGAATAGTTAACGTGCTGGAGTTTTATAGACATGCCAAGTGGCTTAGCAGCCTTGACTGAACATTTCTGTTACAGTGGTTTGCCTGAAATAAGAAACAAAGAAATCAGATTAAAGACTGAGAGCCTTAGGACAGCAAATTTCCTGGCAAGACAACTCTTACTTTGTGCATCAGATGACTGCTCCATGCTGTAATGCTAGGCAGGGCTGAGTTCTTGATCCATTGTGAAAAGTGTTTACCAAAAACCTTCAGGAAGGTTTTCTCATCTGTAAAAACTGGAAGGATGGAGAATGTCTTATCCCATGATTCTGTTCATATGCTATTTGGCATCTTTGCATAAGAGCATGTGAAGCCATCAAGCAGCAAGCTATTAATGCACGAGTCATGGCAAGGCTTTGCAGCAATTATCAGTCTTTGTATAGTCTTTGACTGTCGCCTTGAAGCACTCCAAAGAGCAGGCTTTACCGTGGGCTAGCTTCAGAGCCAAGGTAAATGCTGGCGCATTAAAGCACAGTTTGATGAATGAATTTTCAAGTGGCAGTGCTGGCACAAGCAGCTGCCATACCACACACCCATTGTTGCTGTCTCTATGCCTCTTTGTACTGTGCCAGTATTGGCAACTTTGCAGCTTCGTGGCAACACGGACCGTGAAGTGAAATAGCTGCAAAAAAACTTTTTCAGGTTCTGCAGCTCAGCTACAAGGTTTAGTCCTTTTCATACTCGTTTAGCAGTTCTGTGTGTAATGTGAGTGAATACTTTAGCTTTAGCCAAGACTGATAATTGATGAGAGCAATCAGCACCTAACAGCACAGAATCATAGAATGGTAAGGTTGGAAGGGACCTCAAGGATCATCTAGTTCCAACCCCCTGCCATAGGCAGGGACACCTCCTACTAGTACAGCTCACTCAAGGCCTTGTCCAACCTGGCCTTGAACACCTCCAGGGAGGGGGCAGTCACAACCTCCCTGGGCAACCTGTGCCAGTGTCTCACCACCCTCACTGCACAGAACTTCCTCCTAACATCCAGTCTAAATCTCCCCTCTGCCAGTTCAAACCCATTGCCCCTTGTCCTGGCATTGCAAGACCTTGTCAATAGTCCCTCCCCAGCCTTCCTGTAGGCCCCCTTCAGATACTGGAAGGCTACTCTCAGGTCTCCTGGAAGCCTTCTCCAGGCTGCAGAGCCCCAACTCTCTCAGCCTGTCCTCATAGCAGAGCTGTTGCAGCCCTCTGATCATCCTCATGGCCTCCTNTGCTCTTGCTGCAGCCCAGCACTCGGTTGCTGTCTGGGCTGCATGTGCACACTGCAGGCTCATGTTGAGCTTTTCATCAACTGAGACTCCAAGGTCCTTTTCCTCAGGGCTACTCTCAGCCATGCACCACCCAGCCTGTATTTGTGCTTGGGATTATGCCTAGCCAGGTGCAGGACCTTACACTTGACCTTGTTGAATTTCATGAGGTTGGCCTGGGCCCACCTCTCCAGCCTGTCCAGGTCCCTCTGGATGGATCCCTGCCCTCTAGCAAGTTGACTGTGCCACACAGCTTGGTGCCATCTGCAAACTTGCTGAGGGTGCACTGATTCCTCTGTCCATGTCACTGACAGCATGGGCTGTCCAAGCCAGCTAGAGATCACACTGAATTGTTAGGGCAGCTAATGCCTGCACTATTGAATCTTCATTGCTAATCATTAGATCTGGTTTGGGTACATCTATTCAGCTTAAAATCACATCTCACAACTGCAGTATGAATATAGCTTTGCTATCAACATAAGCCTAAGTGCAGGTGTGTCCCAGCTGACAGAAGAGAGGCTTAAGAGGTCAGCCAGTGCTAACTCCATGAAGTTCAGCAAGGCCCTACATGTGGGTTGGGGCAACCCCAAGCTGGGCAATGGGTGGACTGAGAGCAGCCCTGCTAAAAAGGACTTGGGGATGTTGGCAGATGAAAAACTGAATATGAGCCAATAACGTGCACTTGGAGCCCAGAAGGCAAATCACATTCTTGGCCTCATCAGGAGAAGTGGGAGGTGTTTGTGATGCTTTTCTCTGCTCTCTTGAGGCCCCACTTGGGAGTAGTGTGTCCAGTTCTGGGGCCCCCATCATCAGAATCTCAGACCTTATGTATTACAGATTATCTGTCAGTAAGTATTAAAATTACTTGCCAATTCAATTCAGAGTATTTACTCATGCATACTCCTGAGGAAGGCAACACAATCCCTAATAGCAATTCAGTAAGTCAGCAAGCAGATGCCACATTGCTTACGCTTTAGCAACAGCCTAAAACCCTCTTACATGTAGTCTGTAGGTGATTCCTACAGCACCTTTGACCTACAGTGCTGGTTAAATGTATCACAGATTTCATTATGGGAATCCCCAAAGAGTTGAAGCTTTCATATCAAAGCTGTGCTGGATCATCTAAATTCAGGTCTCAGTTACCCAATAAACCTACTATACTTCCATAAAGCACCTTCTCTATTTTTGCTTCATAGCAACTGTGGCTATCTAAGCAGCATAATTTATTAAATCAAATCTGCTTTGAGAAAAATACACTTCACTCATTCTTCTAATTACTGCTGTTCAAATTTAGCCTCAATTAGTGACCTCTCAATTTGCTGAGATTAGCTCTGCCTGTGTAGAGCTGTGACTAACTATTGCACATACAATAATCCTCACACTTCTTCTTCTACCTAGCGGATTGCACAATTAGAAATCTTTTGTTGCTTTCCTATGATGGAGTAAACAAAATACCCCTGGCTAGTTACAGACATGCAATCTTTTCTTTCCCAGGAAGGCTCTGTTTCTGAATGCTATGGACAAAAGTATTACCAAGAATCAGGGAGACTACAGCAGTGAAATATTATTATTCTACCATTCTGTAATGCTTTTTGATCTCTGGATCTCAACATAACATTACAGACACCTGTGAGTCACTCCTTCTAGAAGCATAGGAAAGCAGACCCACAAAATGAGTAGTGGTGTGCTGTTATAACTACTTTACATGGGTGAACCTAGGCATGGACTTCAGATGCTGAAGATGAGTAAATGAGTAACTAGAACTACATTTCAATATCTGAAGGGGCCCTGCAGGAAGCCTGGGGAAAGACTGTTCAGAAGGGCCTGTAGTGATAGGATGAGGAGCAATGTTTTTAAACTGGACCAGGGTAGATTTAGGTTAAACATAAGGAAGATGATCTTTACAATGAGAGTGGCAAAAATCTGGAAGCAGCTGTCTGGGGCTGTGGTCAAGGCCCCATCCCTGGAGACATTCAAGATCAGGTTTGATATGGCCCTGGGAAGTCTGATCTAGTTGGAGGTGTCCCTGCTCACTGCATGGGATTGCCCAAGATGACCTCTGAGGATCCCTTCCAACCTGGTGCATTCTGTGGATCTGTGACTGAACTGGAAACAAAGTTCAAATTTCCAGTCCCTGCTCTAGTTAAAGGACATCTCCCTGTGATACTCTTCCTCATACTGGAAAAGCCTGTTGAACGGGTATCATGGTTTTTATGTCAGGATTCTGCAGTTGTTTCAGCTGCGTTTGAAAGGAGTGAGTCAGGAATTTGTGTATGTGGGAAGTGGTTTCCTCTCACATTATTTTATGTATGGATGAAATACATTTCCTCTACTATGAAGCTGCTGAATGAGAAAATAAAGTAGTGCTGCTGACTGACACTTCAGTGGCTGTACTTTGACCCTGACAATGAAAAGCCAATGGCCTCGAGAGGCCAGTTTGGATAATACATTTCATAGAAGAGCTGATGAAGTCACTTGCACTCTAACACAGAGAATAACTAGAAAATGACTAAGTGGAGAAAAAGTACCAGTATTAAAACCTGAAAAATTAGAGACCAAGCTCTCTAGTGAAACCTGGCCTTTCTGAAACAGCAAGGCAAAATCTGCCTTTAAGATGTGAGCCGTAATGCAGTAATGAAGACACCTCCCTCTGTGCTTCAGACAGTTTCATAGCAAATGATGTTCAGGAATCAGAAATAATGACAGTGGCTTGTGCCTGCAACCATTACAGCTAGGGCATGCACAGTATGCAAGGCATTTAGTGTCACACTTACCAGCATCATGCAGCGAGGCAGCGGTAAGGCTAAATAGACTGCAGGTTGCCTGCCTCCCAACCTTCACCATAGCCAGAGACCAGCAACACTGCAGAGCAGGCAGGTTCTGTTTGCAGTGAGGCTGAACCACAGAATTTGCCCGCTCAAAGATGAGTGTCCTCCAATCCAGGGAGCTGGCATGGTCCTCCTTCTGTCCCTCTAAACTGATTTGTTGCTGGAGCAATAGGCTTCTGAGAATTCTGTAGCCTGGGCAACACCCTGAGTGCTGTCCCCCATCTTCTGGGGAGCTGAAGGGAAAAAAGAGTTTAAGGGCTGGTCAGACAAGTTAGGGGTAAGAGAAACAGAACAAACTTACACAAAGCTTTTAAGAGCACTCTGAGCTTCTGAGGGAAGCACTACAGCCAGCAAAGTGGGGAAGGAAGGAGACTTAGGCAAGATCTAAAAGATTTGCCCAGTTGTTCCTTAGCTCAGCAGGGAATTTGAGGTTCTTCTTGACCCAAAGCCTGGACTAGTTCCTTGTGTTTAAAGACCAGCATTTATTTTTAAGTAGTTTGATAAGCCATGCAGAATTGGCAGGTATGTGTTTAAAAAAATCCAACCCTGCTGTCAGTAAAGAGCTTCTAAAATTAATGCTATACATATGTATATAAACCACATAGGAGTACACATCCTGAAACTCAGAAATGTGTTTTCCTTTGAAGGTGATTTCTTACTGCAGGGCAGGCAGCCTGTCAGGAGCTGCCATGCTCTGCACCATGCTGGTTCTTTCTGCTCTGGCAGCACAAATATGTAGCCTCAGCATGGCCTTCACCGCGGCTGCAGTCACAGGTTATTAGTAAATCATTCCATCAGACACCCAGGCAGAGCAGCAAACACGGGGGGGACATTTGCCAAGAAAAGAAGGAAAGTGCACTTGCACGAATATTCTAGGTATATTTTAGCCATTTCCCAATATTTCCTTTGCTTTCAACCTCTCCACGTCAAACGATGGTAAATTGCAAGTGTACTACTTCCAGCTGAGCACAACAGGGGGTGAAACAGCTTTTCTTTAAAGCTGAAGCAAGAGTCCACTTGAAACGCGGCAGGGAGAGCCACAGACATTTGCAAAAGAGTAACTGAAATTCTGACCTGGTGATTCATGAAACAGGTTTTCAGAGCAGCTACCTAATCCACTAGGAGAGAAGCCTGTGAAACACACTATTGCTGTGACTAAGACAGCAATCCCTGGGGTACACAGCTTATGGAAAGAATGCCACTGTCTTCCAGGCCAGCAGACAAACGATACAGATTGCTGTTAATGTATTTTTATTATTCTAGCACATGTTTTCTTTGCTTTTCAGGTGATCAAGTATCTCTTTACATGTTTCAACTAGAAGGGAAAAACAAAAACCCAACAAGATTACAGGATGTCAAGGGTTGGAAGGGCCCCAAAGAGATCATAGAACGGTAAGGTTGGAAGTGACCTCAAAGATCATCTAGTTCCAAACCCCTGCCATAGGCAGGGACACCTCCCACTAGTACAGCTCACTCATCCAACCTGGTCTTGAACATCTCCAGGGAGGGAGCAGCCACAACCTCCTTGGGCAACCTGTGCCAGTGCCTCATCACCCTTGCTGCAAAGAACTTCCTTCTAACATCCAGTTTCAGTCTCCCCTCTGCCAGTTTAAACCCACTGCCCCTTGCCTGTCATTGCAAGACCTTATAAATATTTCCTCCTCAGCCTTCCTGTAGGCTCCCTTCAGAAACTGGAAGGCTACTCTAAGGTCTCCTAGAAGCCTTCTCTTCTCCAGGCTGCAGAGCCCTAACTCTTGTAGCCTGTCCTTATAGCAGAGCTGCTGCAGCCCTCTGAGCATCTTTGTGGCCCTCCTCTGGACCAACTCCAACACTTCCATGTCCTTCCTGTGCTGGGGGCTCCAGAACTGCACACAGTACTCCAGGTGGGGTCTGACAAGAGCAGAGTAAAGGGGAAGAATCCCTTCTCTTGCCCTGCTGGCCACATTTTTTGTCCAACCGCCGTGCCAGAGCAGGACCATACAACTCAGCTCAGGTCACACAGGAGTGGATCCAGACAGGCCTTGGAAGTCTCCAGAGAAGGAGACTCCACAACCTCTCTGGGGAGCCTGTGCAAGTGCTCTGGGACTGTTACAGTAAAGAAGTTCCCCCTTGTACTGAAGTGGAACCTCCTGCGCTGCAGCTTACATCCATTGCTCTTTGTCCTATCACAGGGAGCAAGTGAGCAGAGCCTGTACCCTTCCTCCTGACTCCCAGCCCTCAGATATTTATAAGCACTTATTAAGTCCCCTCTCAGTCTTCTCTTCTCCAGACCAAAGGTGAAGATCCAGAGCTAAACTGGCTTACCTCTGAACTCTCCCTGTGACAAGAAGGGGAGGATGGTTTCTCCACACCTTGCCTCTGTTGTGCGCTCTAATGCTCTGGGAACACCTCTCACCGCTGTTGTCAGTGCCTCTGTTTTGATACTCTCTCAGCCTCTTACCTGAAGTATATCCATGAGTGCTGGTAGAGAAGCTGACAGCTCTGTGGGAACCAAGGCAATTTTCTCTTGGCAAATCAAGGCTTTGTGAGTGGCACAAGGCAGCTGGAACACAATACAGAAACTGCCTCAGAAACCTCAGTGTTGCGCACATGCAAAACGCAGGTTGTGTTCGTCTGGCATGGGCAGGGACTGAGCCACAGGCAGCCACAGCAGTGGTTGGGTGAGGGTGGGTAGGCAGATGGCTCATCTCTGTGGGCACTTCCTACGAGCACATGTATGAAAACAGAGGTAAGATTTGCACAGATCCTTACAGAATCAATTATCCATGGACAATTTAAAAATAAAACATGGGCTGGGGATAAAAATGGAGAGCTTTGGTTAGCTTTTGATAGCTTTCCACTTACTTTTTAACTCCCTGTGTGCCACATGACCAGCTACTTCTTCAAGTGTTTTCTTCATATTTGAAGGGAAAAAAAATTATTAAAAAAAACCCAACAAAACAAACTAGTAGATGTGCTTCAGTTTTTCAAGTGAAACTGAAGTGTGTGCCTTTGCTTAAATCCCCCCCCCATTCATTTAAAGATTTGGTAGCTTGCCAGCATGTAAAGGGTTAACCCACCTTGAGGGGTGGTCTGAACTTGACCTCAGGTCCTCCTGACTCCTCCTAAGGGGTGAGTCTGAACCTGACCCCAAGTGCAGTGGTTAGCCCACTCCCACTCTGGACTCCCTGTATAAACAGAGGAACTTTGTTTCTTTCTCTCTCTGCCTGCCTGGTAGCACCACCTTGTTCCTGCCGGCCACCCCCCCACATGGCAGACACCCCTTCCTGAATCTGCCTCCATCCATTGCCATCAATCTGCTTGTATATATATATTTCTGTACCTTGTTTCCCTTCCCTAGACCTTTTGTAACTCCCCTAACTTAAATACCTTTTTTTATTTATTGTTGAAAGTTTTCTTTTAACTTCCAAATCAAAGCAAGACTGTTCCTTGAGTGTTTTTACCCCTTTTTCTCTCTACATCTATTTCCTTCCTTTCCAAAAGAGAGGGAGAGGGGAAGGCATCTCATTATTATTGTATTGGTTCTGTTAACAGTATTTTGAGTCTCTGGAAAGATTAAACTAGAACCAATACACAGCACTGCTTTGTTTACTTTGCAGAATTATGGATGATGTCAAGACAGCCTTGATTAAACTCTCAGCTAACTGCTGCTCAGTCAGAAAGGGGCTGAAGCAAACTATAGCTTCAGTAACACAAGCTTGGAGAAAGCAAATTCTGTAATTTCTTTTTTTTTTTTTTTTTTCCATGAGGATTTGTAGTAGAAGTTAATCCTCTTAAGGACTTTCCCAGCAATATGAGTCTACCCAAGGACATGTTGTACGTGCAGTATTCATATACTCTCAGAAAGATTTTGGCTGAGATCTCTACCTCTCACTAAGTGTTCTTTCTGCTTCCTTCTTTCTTCCTTCTCAGTCAAGTTTTCATTTCCAGGCATTGGTTTAGAAATCGTAGTTGCCCCGAGGGCAGACACAGGGCCCACACAAAGTTAAGAAGTTAATACCCCCATTCTAGGTATTTAATCTAGAAAAAAAAAAAAAAAACCACCACCAAAACAATCCCCTGCTTGATATGTAGTGCTGGACATTTGAACTTTGGCTGAAACTGGGGGATGCAGACACAAAGCCCTTGCAAACAGTCACTGGAGGCATCAGGAAATGCAACGCTCCATGCACACAAGAGCAGGTCACTTGCTAGTGGCACATGAAGGAAAACCTGTGTATGGCCTGCTCCAGCTCTGACTGGCCAATTGCAAAGGCAGTATACAAAACAGTTACCCTCCTTGATTATTAAGACAGACCTTCTCTGAGTACATACATTCCTTCCATCCAGCTCATTAAATAACAGCCTAAAAAGCAAAGCATACAATGTGGGAAAGAAACAGCCAACTTACTACTGGAATAACACTTTAATAGAGGAGTCCCAGCTGTGTTACATATATATATTCAAATACAACTAAAGAAAGCTTGCAAAAGTCTCTCTTCTCCCCTTGAAATATTCCAAGAGGATTACCTTTTAGAGAGTGAGATCCAGTAGATTAACTCAGGCTTTAAACCACACCATGATGTGAATTGTCAGGAATGGACCACAGAGCAGAGACCAAAGACAATAAACAAACAAAGAAATCTTGAAAACGTTTTTCCTTAAAACAAAAAAGGTGAAAGAAGCAAAATCAGTAGAAAGAGCTGCAGAGCTTGGAGACACTTAACTGATGCTCAAGAGCATGGCTTCCAGCTGCCTTGAGAGCTCTACAAAGAAATTAGAACAGAATTATCTTCACTTTTTAGTTAAAAAAAGATTGTTAAAAGTAGTTTCCAGTATTGGATGGTTAATTAGGAGAACTTTCTTCTGATTTTGTTTAAAAACATAATTAAAGAAAGAAGTTTCCTTCCCTGATCTTATACCTACAGCTGCATTTAGCAACCAGAGTGGTTGGTGATTTTTACCACTGAAGTTCATGCTTGTGACAACTCTGTTCTAGATAGATGAACTACATATGAACAATGGAAAATAAAAGGAGTGACAATAAAAATAATAATAAAAAATAGAGGAAAGGGTTTCTTTACAGTGAGGGTGGTGAGACACTGGCACAGGTTGCCCAGGGAGATTGTGGTTGCTCCCTCCCTGGAGGTGTTCAAGACTAGGTTGGAAGAGGCCTTGAGTAATCTGTTCTAATGGGAGGTGTCCCTGCCTATGGTGGGGGGTTGGAACTGGATGAGCCTTCCAATATAAACCATTATATGATTCTATGACTGGAAGATACAGAGGTGGGTAGATTCAGATTGGATGTTAGGAAGAAGTTCTTCACCAGGAGAGTGGTAAGACACTTAAACAGGTTGCCCAGGGAGGTGATGGAAGCCTCATCCCTGGAGGTCTTTAAGGCCAGGCTGAATGAGGCTCTGAGCAGCCTAGTGTGTGGTGTCCCTGCCCATAGCAGGGGGGTTGAAACTTGAGGTCCCTTCCAGCCCTGACAATTCTAGGATACAAACAGAAGAGTATATGCTTAGGCTATGGCATTCATTCTCCTCAGGAAGCATAAAGGGAGACAAGAGATGAACTGCCTAAGGCTCAGAGGTTCATTCTTTTCCTGCATGTTTTCTTTAGTTTCCCCCTCTCCAACTCCCTTATTGTCTGAGCAGTCTTCAGTGTCCTACTGTAGTTATCAGGTGAACTTTAGTGACCTTCCTGCAAATTGTTTATGTGACAGCTTAATATTCCCACTGGATATTTTAGAGAATGGTTCATGAATCACTAAAGTCAGAACTGGGAAAGGGCTTTTGGGTCATCCTCTCCATCTCCCTCTGCCGTTAACACTGCAGGCAAAGAGAATCCCAAAACAAACCAGCTGGCATTTTCGCAGCCTGAAATGCAATTGAAAAAGAAAATGGTGATGCTTTGAAGTGCAAATCCTGGAAGTAGTTACAGATGAATTAACCCTTGTTTCTTTACCAATTATTTCCTTCCAATTTTGCAGCTGCTTTTGCAGCCATCCAAAGCAACTTTTTGCTGACAGTTATCACTCTTACACCACACCACAGTTTACTCTTAGTGTTTGCCCCTGCCATTCACTCTGCATTGCAGCACGCTATCGTTTGCAGTTTTGGCCAGCAAGCACAAGGGAGATTTCTCCAGTTCTCTTATCCATTCTGCCTAGGCAGGGGCAGACAGATAGACTATAAGGCAGGCACCACAGAACAGGTGAATAGTTATTGGTAATTCAAATGCCATAGCTGTACTGGTAACAATTTTGTCTGCGACCTCCTGTCTTTGGGCCCTGGAAAGACTAACACTGCCTTAAGAAACGCTGCTTGAATTTTCCCTCTTCCCTGTGATCAGAGACAATTCTGATGGTAGAGAATTTGTCTTGTGCTACTTCATTAAAGCTACTTCTATAAAAACAGCTACTGTTACATAAACATTTCTTGCTGAGCACATCTATTCTTTCCCTGTAGCTACAGAGCTGATATGCAGATAATACTCTTCTCGTTTATTACTTTTCAGTTTACATTCCCTTCTCCATCTCTTAAAGGAAGAGAGTTTTCTAACTGAGCTTTAAGATTCTATCACACCAGACCTTGTAACAAGTAGGATCTATATGAAAATTTAGGATCCTTCTTGTCTTTAGTACAGACTGGCTACAAACCCTGCTGGAAGACTTGCTTGTGACCTGTTGCCAAAATACTAGTTATCTACTAACATAGGCTCAGTTCTGTTGGCAAAGACAGGATCTCTTGACTGTCCTGTCTGTGGGTTACATCATGTTTGTAGTAGCTGCTGTACTTGTCTAATGAACCTTGGCTAGTTTTTTGTTGTTGTTTAAAACAAAAGGGCTTCTCTGTTTTCCCTCTGCTCCTGCATCAGTCCAGTCTGGCTCACTGGGCACAGCTGGACTGGTTTTCATCATCTGACTTAACAGTATTTCTTAGCCTCCTCAGTAGCTTAGTAGAACTAGATGGGATGAACAGCCAAGAAGGGAATTTCCTGGCTAGAGCTTTCCTTCATGTGTCATGCTCTGCTGTGAAATGAGCCCTGTGCTGTTACTGTGCCTGTGAGGCAAAGGGTTCCAGCAGCTCAGGCTGCACTCAACATTGACTCTTGCACAGCCAGGTGGAAGATGAAGAGCCATACACAAGGGCAGGGAAATCTCAGCTTTCCATCAGCAAGTCCAGAGTACCAGTACTAGCAAATGAAGCATCATCTGAGAAGCACATCTCAAAGGCAATCCTGTCCTTAAGCACATGTTGCCGGCTCCTCTCTGAAGGACTAAGCTCTCATCTAGAGTCAGTCCAGCATTTGTCTTCCCACAGTCTTCAGTTTCTGCAGAATCTGGAAGCACTGAAAGTCGCTGAACTTCTATTGGTCCACTAAATCAGGGGGAGGAGGGATGAGATCCCGTGGGTTCAGCCTAGCAACAAGGCAAACATCATAGCTGTCATGCATGGGGACGTTGACAGCCACCACGTTCCACTGGTTCTCCCACGTGTCCAGCTCGAGGATCTCTTTGGTGATGACTTCATGGCGTGCTGGAAAACAGAAACAGCAGACATCAGGACTCAAACAGGACCAAAGAGGTTTGTGCAGTGATGATGATGATCCTCCTGTAAGGTGGCAATGAAAAGATCATTTCTGTGGTACTAACAGCTACATTATTGGGAGTTGTCAGCATATAGCAAACGGAATCGTGCAGATGGAGATCTGCACAATGTATTCAGTCCTCACACTCTGGGGTCCAGGTGCAAGGACAAAAACATGAAGTGCTCCATCTTGGTAGAAGTATGCAGGTGGCATTTTACCGTGCAAGCAAGTGTCCAATGCTTATTTTTGAGAGTCAGAGTGTTGCCTGTTGTTAACAAGTATGCTTACACTTGGGATGTCGGCTTTTTCCTTGCCCTGACTGAAATACAGCTTTGGCTCCTGGAAGCACTCCAATACTACGGCTTTTCTTGGGCACAAAGTCTGGCCATCCTGTGATTCAGGGAAAAATAAAGACAGAAAGTAACCTCCAGGGCTTTAAATGTACTTTAGATGTTCTGAAGTGCTGAGAAATTTGTCATGAGCAGTCAGGTTAGAAGAATGGCTTTAAATCACAGCCAGTCTCAAGACAAGAAGCTTTTTACTGAGACTAACAAAAAAGTGAGAGAATCACCATGCACCAGAGAACCACAGCTGTCATCCAACAGTGCTATATTTGCTTAACACAAAACCTTTCTTTGCTAACAGAAGTCCTGAACCCTCCACCAAAGGTCTCTCCTAAAACTACAAAAGTGTCTTTCACTTCTGCTCACTTTTTCATCTTAAAGTTGTTTTCTCACAGACCTTAGTTTAAACTTCTTTCTTTGAGCTGAGAACATGCAAGTGCTTGGCTGTAAGCTTGCTTGTGATGTATTAGAAAAGAGATGCTGGAGATTTACAAGCACAGACACTTCACAGGTACCATGATAAGAGCCATCATAGCAAGAAACATTGAGTACTAAACACTCTCTTAGCAAGTCTTAAAAGAATGGTGACAGGCTAAAACTTATTAGAGTCCAGACTGCTGACCTCTCTGGAAAGCATCATTTAAAACAAAACCCCAAAAGTACAAAGAACAACCACCACATCCAACATCATTTTCACCTCTCTCAACTGCATCTCATTGTTTGGATGCTACCATTCTGTGGAACCAGCAGCAAAGGACTGGAGGGACAAGAGCGAAGTACAGAAGAGCATTCAGAGGCGTATGCTGTTTCTCGTGTCAGAAGCACAGACCACATATTCCCCCAGAGGACAGCAATGCTCAGTGTTTAGCTGAGCTTCCATGCAAAACTGGTGATGTTGTTATGATGTAAAGCCATCAGATTTTGAGTACCTATAGGGTTTCTCTGCATGTTTGCTCCAGCACACAGGGAGGACAGATGAAAACAAGAATTCTTCTCCTCTCAGGACTGGTTTCCTTGCTGAACTGATTCAGGATAACTCTGTTTACTGCAGGTACTGCACATGCATGGGAGTTGTGGCTATTTCTGGATGTTTTTGCCATGTTTACCTAAGGAAAGTGCTCACCAACCACTCACCATTCCTGTTCCCTGTCTCAACTGACAAAGGAGTGCAGCGCAGCGTTCGAGCCTTTACTCATTTTCCTCTCAGTTGCGTCACAATTAATTGTGACATCATTTTTGTCAGCCCAAAACCAGACTTCTGGGACTTTCATGGATCTCTAGGAGCTTCCTTGTCCAAAATTTGGGTGAGATTTCAGAATTTAGCCTCACCTGAGCAGTCCTTGTTCCATTTCTGCCTGCTGTTTTCAGAAAGTGAAACAGGCCATGATGGTTTGATTATTGAACCTGGATATGAAAGGGGAATAATAATACTACACAGGAAAGCTGCACCCATCCAAGAGGGAAGACAGAAGTGCTCCAAACCCAGTTCCACGTGAAGAGAGAAGGCATGACTGACAAACTGCAAACAAATAACACTTATGCCAGTACCAGCATAAAGCCCATTCCTAAATGACCCTGCAAGAGTGAACATCTTTTTTCCTAAGAGGCAAATCTGGAGACACAAACAGACCTAAGCTGTGACATGGGTGGCTCCAGTCCCTGTATTTATTATTAGATCATCTCCTTTATGCAATAAATTTTTAAGCCTGGATTTTCTTTGGCATGAATGTTGACAAAAATGAGACAATCTGAGGAAAGAAAAAACCCCAACTAGCACTAGAACAGAGACATTCTGTGGGTGATTGAAACACTACAGAAAAAAACATTAATATCATAATTAAAACATCAAAGACAGACTCAGCAACCCTTCCTTAGAAGCCTTGCTGTGTTTTTTCCTGACCTTGGTGACTTACAACCTTTAGTGTCCCTGTTTCCCTTTTCTGTAGGATGTTGTAACTGGTTTTGTTCCACTCTACAAATTCTGCTTTCCAGCACATGGAGTATTAGTTAACTCTTAACCCCTAGGAGATAAAAAGGGTATGTTGTTGGAATAAAGGAAGCAATCATTTCTCTAGCCTTATCTTGTTTAATATGAAAGGAAGCAGCACCCTTTGGATGAGGAAGTTCACGTGAGGAAAAGCACTGCTCAAAATACAGTCACACTTCAGGGGAAAAAAACCCCCCAACATCCTCCCTTTCCTTTTTAAAGGAGAAATGAGTTAAAACATCAATTGTTAAGCCTTGTCTTTTAAATTATTTTTTCTCCTTATTTAGGACAATAGAAAAGGTAATGTTTTTCAAAGAGTACAGGACCTTTCATTCCAGGCTGCAATGTTGGATTTTTTGGCTTTAATCCCAATAAACAGTTTTAAACATGAAGGTGAAAATAATTCCAGTTTCTGCCTCATTGTCTCACCTTTGTTATTTATTTATTTAAAAGGCAATATCTTTGCAGCCAGTTTTATGTGCAGGAAGAATAACACAGCATCTGCAAAAAGAAAGTGGCTGTGTTACACAGATTGCCTGCTTCAAAAAGCCACCCCACAGAACTCCTTGGCATACAGAACATTATTCTGCATGACTTACCAGACAACCACCTTACTTAATGAAAGGATTTCACTCCTTTCCAAATACTTCTCTGTTTCCCCTCCACCCTGCAGAATGAGGGAGTATTTTTCTGCTCATTCTTGTTTAATTGTGAGAAGTTTCAAGAAACTTTCTTCACACCAAGTTTTTCTGCATAGGAGTTAAATGGCTTCGTATTAAAAATTATTCAGGTAGTACAAACCTAACTCAAATGGAGATTCTTCCCGAGCACTAAAACAGTGTTTATAGCTGGATGGTTTATTTTTATTCAGGAAATGAAAAGTCTAAACTAGCACAGGGAACATTAATTCCAGCATAAATTTATCCCCACAAGAAATTGTGGCGTTAGAATCAAGTCAGAGCTCTTTTGGTACAGTTTTGCCTTTTCAATGTAAAAGCGCAGACTGAAGGCTAACACTGAGCCTACAAACCCATTTTTCCCCCAGCGAAAGAAATGGGTTGGACCTGAAAACGTTCAATTACAAATGCTAAATTCCTCTTTCATGTGTGCAAATGGAGTGGGCTGAAAGCAAAATTAATCTAATCTTTAAATTCTCTTTTATATTCTGGTCCATAAACAACACACATTGCCAGAAGTTTTCGTGCACCGTTTTTCTTTAACCGCGCAGAAAAACCCAACAAAAAGAACTAATTTTTTTCAGCCATTGCTTGCCCTCCACACACATACAACTGTGGTTTCTCTTTTAAAATGCTTATTTTCAAATACGATTCATGCCACACTTAGGGGCCAGGCTACATTTTATTCTCTAAGTTTTCTTATGTCATTTGAATTAGGATGGACCATAAATCAGAATGAATCATTCCTAGAAAGATCCCCAGTATGACTGCAGGCAACATAAATATTTGATCTGCTTTTGCTTTTTTCTTTCCCCTCTTTTGTTTGTGTGGGTTTTTTTGTTGTTGTTGTTGTTTTTGTTGTTTTTTTCCTTCCAAACTGCATTCCATTTGTGATTTGGTTAGGACCAGCAACAACTTTCCATGTGAATATAGCACATGTTGCCACTGTTGGGTTTGGGGTTTTTTTTTTTGACTTTGTTTTCTCTCCTATTTGGAACTGAACATTCAGATACAATGATTAGATTTTGGGTTGGGAGGGTTAAAGGGAGGCAAATGCAGAAGGCTTAAGCACTATGCTTAACAGGTAGAAAATCTATAGGTCACCCAGGACCATTAACCATGCAGCTATTATGTTTGTAAGCCAACACAAACAAATTCACTCTGTTATAGACTGCTTAGTCTCTAGAGCATTGAGCTAAAAGAAAATCCATGCTGAATTTTAGTTCACTGGAGTTAAATCTATGGTAAGTTTGCTGAAATGCAGCCAATATTTTGTTATTTTTTTGCAGAAGCCCATTGACATTGGCTGGTATATTTGCCTCCATCTGATGAATGAGGAAACAGAGTTCTGGAGACAGTGAGAGCAGTTGCCAAGCCTCTGCAGCAGCGCAGGGCACAGATATCCAGAGCGGTTTGGGCCAAGCTCACCTACTGGCTGCAGCACAGCAAGACTGACACACTGTGATGTGGCCAGCACTACCAAAGCAAGGTTCTTCAGAGCAGAGCCAAGAACCTCAGCACAGATCTGCATTATCTGGTGGGGGTAGTGACAGTGTCACAGCTGCCCCTTGCCCATGAGCTCTGTGCCCTGGGACATCCTCACACCAGGCTACTTGCCTGAGCCCCTGACGTCAGTTCTCACATAGTCACAGCACCTTTTGCTTGCCAGTTCTCGGTTTCCCATTGTGCTCTCTCTCTTCTGACAAAGAAGTTTACTGATTTATCAGTCTACTCTTTCTGTGGAGCAAAGCACTCCAACATATTGGTTGGAGGAAAGTGAAATTGTGGTGCTTGCCAGTTCCCCAGTGGCACCCCAAATATTTACTGAGGTGTTTCTTTCACTGGTTTCCCCAGTTCTAGTCACACAACAGCCATCCCAGAGCCACCTTGAAGCAGTTCAGGCTCCACTGCTGGGTTGTACCTGGTTTTGCATGCCATTATCTATAGCAGAGAACATTTTTAAACATATGGGACTAGCCTCTGCTGCTTATCTTCCTCACCACTAATAGCTGCTTTCATAATTACATGACATGGAGTTAGGCAACTTGGGAATTCATGTTTGTGTTGCAAAGGGATAAAAGTGCATTTAGATCATTACCACCAGATGTCCTGGTTCCTCATTTGCAGTAGGAAAACGAGTAAGTTCATCAAGTCTGTGGCCTTCAATCCCATCTGTGTATGTAAGCTGCCCCTAACTCTAGCAGCCTTGCTATCATAACACAGTAAACACCCCTTGTGGGGTCAAGAACATCCATCATGTGTGCCTGTGGGCAGAAGCAGGCAGAGAATACACAGGAGAGGGAACTTGGCTTGGCTGTTTAACATGCTGGCCAGCCTTGGTGATGTTAAGTGTCAAGCCAGCACATCCCACTAGACACAGAGAAAGCTGAGAGGCAGGTTGGGGCTTGAATTTACAACTGTGGCAGCTTACTGTTTTCAGAGCACCTGCGTGGAGCGAGGTAAGATATTCACTCTCATAGACAGGACCTCTCTCTCCTCTTCCTCTGCTGTGTAACTCTTCAGAACCATAGTTTCATGATCTGCCCATTCACTCACAAGCAGATACCTATTCAAATGTTAAAAATATATATCCAAAGAATGATCTAGAGGAGGGAATTTCTAATTCAGTTTCTTCAGCTGTTGTTCTTGGGACTGATCTAGCTGTGTCAGCTTTAAAGCTTCCCAGATATGGTCTGTTGTTCATAGGCAAAGTCTCTTTCAGACAATCTTACAAGTGCTGATCCTGCTTGTGATGCAAGTGACAGCAGGATCAGAGCTCCTGAAGCCAATGCACCATTCATATGAGTTAAAACTGCAAGAAAGGGATAAACACTTACTAGTCTCAGACCATCCTGAGATTCTGTTTCTAAATGCTTTACAATGGGTTAATACATTATTAATAGAGGGTATAAAGCATGTTTAGACCGTAAGCATGATAGGCAGTTATGAACACAACAGAAGATGTCTTACATGGCTACAAGCCATGTTTCTAAACAACCTATTGACCTCTTCAGCAACTAATTAAAATGCATTTAAATATCTATTAATCATTCATTAACCCTTTGTAAACTATAAATGAGTCTTAGTAAGAAGCAGGACTGAATTACTAAGAGCCTGCTGTCAGATACTGGGTCAAATTTAGATCTGGAGTGGGCAGGTGCTGCTCCCTAGCAATTCCCCTGACCTGTGCTGGCCTTATTTACGGCAGTGAGTTTGCAGCTAATGAGCAGGGGCTAACTGGGCAGTCCTCCCTGGGAAAGCAGCAAGCTGAGGCGCTTTCTCCTGCTTGCTGGCTCCCGGCAGCAGTTTGGCAGCTCACGCTAGAGCTGGGGGAGAATCAGGTGAAAGGTTGAGCAGCATTTTTGGGGGTGGACTTATCACACAGGCTGAAGAGATGTGGCAGTGCCCGAGGCAGGGCACAGCGGTTGGCCACGAACAGATTTCTGTGCTGAGCAAAGCACAGGGGCCCTGAATCCCTCCCGTTGGTGGGAATATTTATTCAAATGGTAACGACTGTGGGCAGGAGAACTTTAATTATTCATCGCTGCCCAGTAAATTCTAGCAGAGGGAAACAAACAGTGCTGCAGATAGGCAGCCCAGAGTCTGCCCCTCTGCTTTATTTAGCTGGGAACATGGGAAGGTGCTGGAGAAACAGGTTTTGTTCCAGTCCCTCAACCCCCAAACTTCACAAGTGCAGTATTTACTGTGCCAGACTCCTTAATATGTCTAAATTTAATTTGATTCCAGTAATGTTCCATAACCACTATAATAAAAAATAAGCACTAGAATGATTCTCCATCTAAATCACATAATGGAGGAGCCTAGGGGAACAGCCTTTATGGGAGATTAGTCAAAATAAATAACTATTAAGCTAGTCCAGTGTCAGGAGAGGATGGTGTGGAGATACAAACTCATTAGCTCAGCTGGAGTACAGTAATTACTACACAGTTCTGCACTGCCGCAAGCAGCACCACTTTTATTCCAGTGGAGGGACTGCAGTTTATGTAAATGAGGAAGAAGAGGCCAGAAAATGAGTCTAGGGTAAGTTTGTATATATATATTTTTTTTTTTTTTTTTTTTTTTT
>VWZE01020473.1:1189979-1212995 GCA_013396675.1 Eubucco bourcierii
CTGTATTTGTGCTTGGGATTGTGCCTACCCAGGTGCAGGACCTTACACTTAGCCTTCCTGAATTTCATGAGCTTGGCCTGGGCACACCTCTCCAGCCTGTCCAGGTCCCTCTGGATAGCATCCCTGCATCATTAAGTCATCCAATTCAAAGGGAGAAATTGCTGATGAATCATTTTTGGCTCAGTGTCAGGTTTTATCTTTCAATTAAGAAATTACTACTAATATTGTTTGATTTCCCAAGGAAACAAGACTCATGCAATTACCTTCACTACATGTGTGTTCTGTGTCTCTGTTCACATTATTTTGTCTGTGCCTCACAGCTCCTGCACCTGTATGCCATACTCAATCAGACTTTACAGATTTATGAATGTTAAAGCCATCACAAGGTTTGTGAAAACAGGCAATTGGAAGTTTGGGAAAACAGTCCAGACCTAGGTCAAAATGTCTTCATAGAATCATAGAATCATAGAATGGTATGGTTGGAAGGGACCTCAAGGATCATCTAGTTCCAACCCCCTGCCATAGGCAGGGACACCTCCCACTAGTACAGGTTACTCAAGGCCTCTTCCCTGCAACAGATACTCGTGGTACCTGATAGTAACTCATTCATGTCTGCACTTGCTGCAGTTACACCTTGAGTGGGCAGAGCATCAGAACAGAGGCAGGCTCGGAAACACAACAGTGAAACCAGTACAATCTTTATCCAAAATCTGCTCTTGAGCAGCATGTGATCTTGGTTGACCTTTGGTATAAATCACAAGCTAGTTTGTTCGTTACAGTGAAATTACCTCCGATTTACACTGTCAAAACCGAGAACAAATGCTGCCTTCAAGCCCATTTAGTTGCACTTAGTGGCAAGAGTGAAGGGTACATTTCAGCTAATTGTTTACCTCAGGATTCAAGTGCATTTGGTTTCCTTAGGACTGCCTGAATAAGGACTGCTCGCAGGAAGGTGTGTGATGGAGACAGAACAAGAGGCTGTTCTGACTCATGCATGGATCCAATTGTTAGCAAAGATTTTCTCACCAAAACAATTACTGGCACTGGCTAGCATGTAAGGATTCAAGTCAATGCTCAGCTCCCTGAATACTGCAGCACTGGTGGCTGTACATAATAAAATCCTGCCTTTGATGTTTTGTTTTTTTTGTTTTTTTTAATGCTAGAATAATGTTTGTTTAGATCTGTGAAACCATGAACTTTCCTCAATGCCATTTAAACAGGTGCTTTTCAGATTTCACACCATGCTTTGTGTTCAGTCTGTACATTTCAGTACTGTAATCACTCAGATACATTTCTTTCTTCATGAGAATTTGAGGGAAGAAAATGGATGCTGTTTTCCTTATTAGCCACTCCTTTTCCTTGTCTCAGTGTCAGACTTGCTCTGAAAAGGACTGTCAGTTTGTTTTAACATATGCATCTCAAGGCAAGCCCTTTTTTTCCCCTCCCTGACTCTTGTGTCATCACAGCATTCCAGGTCTTGATCTCAGAGTACTCCTTACTGAAACACATGAATAGAGCCTTTCTCTTCTCAGCTATTACAGCTGCTTCTGCTGCCCCATTGCAATATCAGTGTCAGTATAAATGATTACATATATTTAACCTGTTACAAAGGATGGAGTTTCCACATTTTTGAAGCACCTTTGAATCTGGGCAGTCAACACTCTCATTATTTAACAGTGTACTGATGTTCCCTATCACTAACCTATGACAATAATGAAATTATTTTCTGTTTGCAAAACTCTCTTTGCCATACTGGCTTCTTCCACCTTTTCTCCTGGTTGTGCCTGTAGGCTTGTCTCAAACCAATTAAGAGAAAGAAGATTCTCTAGAAGAAGACAAATGCAGCTTAAAGCCACTTTCCTCTTCTACTCCAAAGACACCATTCTTAGATACATCTTCTGCAAAATGCTTTCTCTATTGCATGCCAGGAACAATCTCTCCTTTATCCATGGTACATAACAAAATATAGAACAAAAACAGAACACTCTTTATACAGGACATGTATTAAGTTGATAAGATCATAGTTACTGTGTTCACAGGAGTAGTTTGAAGCAGAAGGGACTGAAAGATCCTGAGGTTCTGATTTAATTAGTATCCACAGGGCCATGAGAACACAGAAGAGCATGAATGACTTTCACCCCACCTGTGGATTAACTGACTGTATGAACTTTTTTCCCCACTTCTACAAGAACTTTCCAACCAGACCCCTATGTATAATCCTTCTCTTTATCACACAGATACCATTCTAGCTCCTATTGATCTTGATCACGTTGGGTGATTCTGTGCTCCACAACCTCCCTGGGCAACCTGTGCCAGTGTCTCACCACCCTCACTGGAAAGAACTTCCTCCTAACATGCAGTTTAAATCTCCCCTCTGCCAGTTTAAACCCGTTGCCCCTTGTCCTGTCATTGCAAGACCTTGTCAATAGTCCCTCCCCAGCCTTCCTGTAGACCCTCTTCAGATACTGGAAGGCTACTATAAGGTCTCCTGGAAGCCTTCTCCAGGCTGCAGAGCCCCAACTCTTGTAGCCTGTCCTCACAGGATAGCTGCTCCAGCCCTCTGATCATCCTTGTGACCCTCCTCTGGACCCATTCCAACAGTTCAATCTCCTTCCTGTGCTAGGGGCTCCAGAACTGCACACAGTACTCCAGGTGGAGTCTGATGAGAGCAGAGTAAAGGGGTAGAATCCTCTCCCTTGCCCTGTTGCCCACACTGCTCTTGCTGTAGCCCAGGACTTGGTTGCTGTCTGGGCTGTACACCTGCACTGCAGGCTCATGTTGAGCTTTTCATCAACTTGACCAAAGTCAAGTATCTTTGTTACATTAATCCAGAACACTAAGCATTTGCTTCATTTAATCTACATAACATAAGGAAGGAAGAGATTACGTGGGGGAAAACATAACTTGAGGAAAAAAATTCTGTCTATTTAGTCCAATGCTGTTAGTGCTACAGTAAGTAGCAAAGGGTGAGAGATTTCCCTTCACAGAAGCAAATTGCTGGAAAGAAGAAGTAGTCATGGTGCTAGCTGTTAAAAATCTGTTTCCTCTTACCCAAGACATAAATCTCGCTGTTGACTATGGCTGTGCTGAAGCGGTATTTGGAGTACCTCATTGGTGCTCCTTCTGTCCATTTGTCTTGGCCTGGGTCGTACCGAAACGTTCTGTTACTTAATCGATCCGGCTCATCGTCAGGCAGATCCATCTGCATGAAATATGACAGCCATATAATAATGCAACATTTGGAGCCCTCTGCACATGCCTGCATGCAATTAATCACCGCAGACAACTGAGCAGATAAATAACACAAACACATCAATTATAGCTGCGAAGTGATTCATACTCGCTAGGGTTTAACAGACTTGTGGCTGGGAGTACGGTCTAGAAGGCAGATAAATATGAGGGCATTTATATTCTGCAGCAATAAAGCTGAAGATTTAGAATCATAGAATCATAGAATGGTAAGGTTGGAAGGGACCTCAAGGATCATCCAGTTCCAACCCCCTGCCATAGGCAGGGACACCTCCCACTAGTACAACTCACTCAAGGCCTCATCCAATCTGGCCTTGAACACCTCCAGGGAGGGAGCATCCACAACCTCCCTGGGCAACCTGTTCCAGTGCCTCACCACCCTCACTGTAAAGAACTTCCTCCTAACATCCAGTCTAAATCTCCCCTCTGCCAGTTTAAGCCCATTGCCCCTTGTCCTGTCATTGCAGGACCTTGTAAATAATCCTTCCCCAGCCTTCCTGTAGGCCCCCTTCAGATACTGGAAGGCTACTATCAGGTCCCCTCGAAGCCTTCTCTTCTCCAGGCTGAAGAGCCCCAACTCCCTCAGCCTGTCCTCATAGCAGAGCTGCTCCAGCCCTCTGATCATTTTCATGGCCCTCCTCTGGACCCGCTCCAACACTTCCATGTCCTTCCTGTGCTGAGGGCTCCAGAACTGCACACAGGACTCCAGGTGGGGTCTGACAAGAGCAGAGCAAAGGGGCAGAATCCCCTCCCTTGCCCTACTGGCCACACTGCTCTTGATGCAGCCCAGGACTCGGTTGGCTGTCTGGGCTGCACTCACACTGCAGGCTCATGTTGAGCTTTTCATCACCCCAGACTCCAAGGTCCTTTTCCTCAGGGCTGCTCTCCAACCATTCACCACCCAGCCTGGATTTGTGCTTGGGATTGTGCCTACCCAGGTGCAGGACCTTACACTTGACCTTGTTGAATTTCATGAGGTTGGCCTGGGCACACCTCTCCAGCCTGTCCAGGTCCCTCTGGATGGATCCCTGCCCTCTAGCAAGTTGACTGTGCCACACAGATTGGTGCCATCTGCAAACTTGCTGAGGGTGCACTGATTCCTCTGTCCATGTCACTGACATTTGGGTAATAACAATCCATTCATGGGCCTGGCACTGTCAGATCCTAACTCTTTTGCTACACTACTGTAAAGTCCTAACAATTACAGAGGAGGGGAAAAAAAAAAAAATCTGACACTTTTTCTTCCTGCTAAAGGTTGAAAACCATTCCCACTGTTTCTCAGACTGTACCACGAGTCTCAAGCCTGTATATAAACATAACTTGGTTTCAGGTGATTTGCACATTTAGTTAGCCTAACCAGACTAATGTTCTGCTCCTGTAACTTCTCCTTCAAGAGTTTCCTAATCTCCTGCTGTATCTTTACTGCCATAATACTCTCATTATACACACTCCTACACCTCTTGTCTCTCTAATCCTCCCTCCCCCATACCTTTCTCTGTATGATGCAGGCAATTTAGATTATGTTTTCTGGATATGACACACTTGAATGTAAACAGTAGGCTGTGGGGGAAGAATCCTGAAATATTTTGGGGTGAAAAGTTTCACAAAGAGAGAGAACTACTTTGTTTACTTGTGATGGTGTTATGTATGTTCTTGCTTTGCTTGTTATTTTTCTTTACCAAAAGACCTTTCCAGCAGTCATGTTGCAAACAAGAAGCAAACTAGGAATAAAAAACATAGCCCCTTGGTTACTCCCTGTAAGTGCCATGGGTCACTTTCTCTGTGGTTAGCATGAAACATGAATTTATTCACTGAAAGAGGAGTAAGCTTTGCATTTTTAATACAGACTAAGCATGTACTTAGGAGCAGGCCCCATTCAACATGCTGTAAATTCATATCCTACCTTATTTTGATGGTAACCTTTACCTCAGAGGGCAACCTGCACTATTTCTGTACAGAAAACAATATCCATCAGCCTTTCTCTCTGTCTCAAGAGTCTGAAACCTTTCCCTCAGCCTCACCAAATGTTTTATTCCGTTTTAAGAGTGTCCAGTTACCAAGGCTGGAGTCACCTAGGTCTTTAACTCCCCACTGGCATCAGTGAGACTAAACCAATACTGAGCCGAAGCAATGCTGCTGGGAGTCGAGCCCTTGCCCTCCTAAGCTGTCATTTTATGTCCTGGCTTGACTTTGTCTTGTCTTGTTTCAACTGCAAAGCCTGAGTGGGCAGGGAACATGTATTTATCTCTGTCCTGTAATGGCCACATGCATTTAGGGCATTCTATTAATGCTGCATCATTAGTATTTGTTCGGGGTTGACAGAACATTCAGTGCTACTTGAGCACAGGGACAACTCCTGGCATGACAAAGTCATTTGCTTTCAGAGTGCAGCTGTGGTAGCCCCACACATACAATCAACACATCTGACAGGTGAGTGTGGGAGATGTGTGCTACCACAATTATCCAGCACTCTGCAGTGGTGGGCTTAGAGCTGCTTTTTTGAGAGCTCCAGCTAATTTGTTCTGATGTGTTCAGGTAAGCCCTAATCTTACAAAGCTCTGGGGTTTAAGCAATTACTCTTAATCTGCTTATCTCGAGCCTCTATATATAACATGTCAGAGTGCCATGTATTGCTAGTGACAGCACTGGCCAGTTTCTGGAAAGCATCTGCTTCAGGTGTTTAAGGTACCTCTATTGCTTTAAAAAACATTCTTGGCTCAACAGTCCTGACTTGTGCTTCTAAGCCATTTCCCCCTTACAATCAGTTCTAGGGAATTATTAAGAAACACAACACTGGTTGTCTGACTTCAACATCTATCTTTGTGATGTATCTTTCGGGGCAGGCTTTTTAACAGACAGACTGCTTCTACATTAAGTGTTTTCATATTTCACCTTGCTCACTTGTTTCAGCACCAGAAATCCTTCCTGAGATTTCTGCTGTCTCGTTTGGGAACCCTTGCACTCAGAATACCTAGACAGGTGGAAGTCTCCTTTGCTGAAGGACATGGAAGTGTTGGAGNGCAATGACAGGACAAGGGGCAATGGGTTTGAACTGGCAGAGGGGAGATTTAGACTGGATGTTGGGAGGAAGTTCTTTCCAGTGAGGGTGGTGAGGCACTGGCACAGGTTGCCCAGGGAGGTTGTGGCTGCTCCCTCCCTAGAGGTGTTCAAGGCCAGGTTGGATGAGGCCTTGAGTGAGCTGTACTAGTGGGAGGTGTCCCTGCCTATGGCAGGGGGTTGGAACTGGATGATCCTTGAGGTCCCTTCCAACCTTACCATTCTATGATTCTATGATTCTCTCTCACTTTTAAATACTTTAAACAGTGGTTTGCTTCAAGAGAACACAAGCCAAGGAGATGTGATGACAGTCTGAACGCATTGCTGTCACCAATAAGGATTACAGATGCTCTATTTCATTGTCAAGTCAATGCTCACACTTAGGCTGCACTGAGCAGTGAGTAACAGTGAGCTATGCTCTTAAAAAAGATCCTTCACATTGGGAACAAATGGAGGAAGCAGACACTCTTCCTGACATCCATCTTCCTTGTAGCATAGCTCTGTATATTCCCTGTCCTACTGAATGTGGTAACTGATGTGACCTTGCTGAAAATTCCTGTTAAAACTTTACATGGCCAAGCAATGCAACTGAAAGAAATAATGGACCAATTGAAGGAATTTGTTTTCCAGAGAATGTTTTGACTTTTCATTTAAAACATGGTAATAAAAAATAAAAATTAAAAGAAAAAAAGAAAAAAAAATCAAATGCATGACATTTCCTTAGCAAAGAAATTAGTTTCCTGAGCCACTGAAGTGAATTTTAAATTTCAGCTATAAACCTGTCCCTGAAATGTACCTATGTACATGCTTTTTGAAGACAGGGCTCAGTTAAAGGTTCAGTTAAATACTATTATTTACTGACATCTAGAAAAAGAAAGAGGTGTGGTACATAAAAAAAGGCTGAAATTAATTAAATTTCCACAGTCTGTCCTAACAAAAGAGTGCCAAGCCCATACATAGCATCACCTTAGTTATTTCAAGGGTTTTTTGCAAAAATAAGCTGTTAACCCAGTAGCTGGTTAAAATGGAAGCCATGTTGACACAGGAGATGTTTTTAGAAGTCTTGCTCCCTGTGCAGAGGTGTCTCTGGAGCAGCTGCCCGTCCTGGAACTGGCATTTACAGTCAGGGGGGGCATCAGGTGGCTATGATTCCTCCTCACCCTCTTACATGCTCCTACAAAAGATGTTTAACCAGAAGAATATCAACAATTCCTTCTTCTGCTATCACTGATGTGCCTTCCCCGTGCAAGAAGAGCACAGAATGACACATTACACAAACCAGGCAGAGCTCTGCTAGCGAACCAACAGACATTAACAAGCACATTTCTTAACCTGCGGTGTCCAACCACCCAGCACGTAGAGCTTATTCTTCACCGTCACCACCACATGGCAGGCTAAGGGCAGTGGGAGAGGTGCTGTGCTTCTCCAGGTGCCTTGCTCCATGGAATACTTCTCCACACAGTTTGTGACCAGATACTGATTTTTCACTTTCATTTGCCCTCCTATGACATAGAGATCGTTATGGATGGTGCCCAGTGCGTAGAGCTCGCGGAACTCGGCAGTGCACAGGCTGTGCCAAAACTGATTTCCTCGCTGGTGGTACCTGTCAGAAAATCCAAAGTCTTATATAAATACCTTAGTTCACTGAGGTCCCACTAGCTTGTTTTGAAATGTTAGCCCCTTCATCATCAATGCTTGTTTGGACCACAGTACAATGGCAAGAGCAGCTTTCTCCTTCACAGAGGAGCTATAAAATGGAGTTAAATGGTTTTAGGATCAAGCATTTTTAGTATGAGGAGTCCCAGGCTTCCTTTCAAAGATATCTGGTTCTAATAAAGGCTTCAAGAACTCCTTTATTTCTGCATGTGATGCTCAGTCACAGTTTCCACCAAAGTTAGAGGGAAAAGTGAGAGCTAAACACCGCTGAAAATAAGGGCACTTCATCTGCCTCCTCATGGATTTACTTCCTTACATTTAGATACCTGTACTTGAAAATGCTGTTGCCAAGTGTTAATTTTATCTTTAATGGGGCAAATGTCAGGTTTTCTTTAAAATGAGTGAATCTGGAAAAGGTATAAGTAAAAAACTGAGGTTTAAAGCTATCAATCATTAGCTTATAATCTCTGAGGCATTATCATCAACGTGAACAAAGAAGTGTGCTTCCTCTGTCTTACTGGAATCCTTGGGTTTGACTCAATTTATCCTGCTAATGAGCAAAAAAAGAGCATCCTAGGAAAATGCTGAGAATAAAAAATCCATGTACATTGTGTAGGATCTAATTAAGTTCATATAGGCAGAGACACCACCAGAGTAAATCCTCTCAGGAGGCATCAAGATGAAGATGACGATCATTGAAGATGATCAGAGGGCTGGAGCAGCTCTCCTATGAGGACAGTCGGAGAGAGTTGGGGTTCTGCAGCCTGGAGAAGAGAAGGCTTCCAGGAGACCTTAGAGTAGCCTTCCAATGTCTGAAGGGGGCCTACAGGAAGGCTGGGGAGGGACTATTGACAAGGTCCTGCAATGACAGGACAAGGGGCAATGGGTTTAAACTGGCAGAGGGGAGATTTAGACTGGATGTTAGGAGGAAGTTCTTTGCAGTGAGGGTGGTGAGGCACTGGCACAGGTTGCCCAGGGAGGTTGTGGCTGCTCCCTCCCTGGAGGTGTTCAGGGTCTGATTGGACAAGGCCTTGAGTAACCTGTGCTAGTGGGAGGTGTCCCTGCGTATGGCAGGGGGTTGGAACTAGATGATCCTTGAGGTCCCTTCCAACCTTACCATTCTATGATTCTAAGATTTGGTAGTGTGTATATATTTCACTGCTAGGAAGATGAACTGTGATAAATTTATTAACCAAAACCTTTGGAAAAACTTTCAGGTAAAGAATTCTTTGTCTAATTCTCTTTTTCTTTTTGGTCCTCAGCAAGATTATTCAGACTTCAGTTTCTTTAATAACTAGGGATGTTCTGACAGAGGGTACACACCTATAAATTTCGATGTTCCTGGTCTTTTGCCTAGACATTTTGACGGCACTTGCCTCACCTGCCACAATAATATCATTTTTCTCAGTGACAACACCAGCACAAACACATCCTAAGCCCTCTCCATACTTTGGAGAGGAAATGAAGTAAGTTTTCCGTGTGGTAGGGGCATAACAGAAGCTGGCATCTGCATAGCTGCCGTGTCTTGACCTTATGCCGAGGGAATTGTTGCCGATGCAGAGTAAGAGGTCAGTAGTCTCCATGCCGTACCGCAGGCTGAGAGAAGGGTGCTTGGATAGCTCAATGGTTTTCAGGGCTTCCTCAAACATAGCATTGCATTCTGAGCTGCACAGGATCATCGTGTTCCTCTTCCGGGCTTCCACAAGGAAAGAAGGGCTAACGAGTACCAATCTCACTTGTTTCAGGAGCTCGATAAGGTGCTCTGCACGTGACTTTCTGCTGTGCTTCACCCATCTGATGACAAGGTCCAGAATGCTCTCCTCCCTGGAAATATTCAGATCGTCTGATTTTATCAGAGTCAACAGCTGCTGGAATTCAATCTCTAATATTTCTTCCTGTAAGCTCACTTCAGCAAAATGCTGATATAAATATTTCCTTGCTTGATCACATAAATCTTCTGCCCCGATGTGGTTCGCAAAGTAGTAGATGCCCACACAGTTGGAAGCATCCATATGGTCCATCATGTACTTCTGACACATACTGCAAACATCTTCCATCTGCATGAAATAGGCAGAAAGGGCAACGGTCTGCACATTCTGATTAGTGAGGTGCAAATCTGCACTGTACATGTAACTGAGAATTACAGACACGCTCTCTGCGGAGATGTCATACAGCACCACTTCCCTTTGCGAGCATTCCACCAAGCCGCAGGTAAACATGGCTCTGAAATAGGGACTGAAGGCTGCCAGCACCACCTTATGGCAGGGAAATTTCTCACCTTCTGCAACTAGGACAACATCAATTATCTCTGTTGATTCTTTCATTCTCTTCACTTGTTCCAGTAAAGCCAGGCTATGGCGCTGCCTTCGTTTCTCCTCAGCTTTATAATCCATGGTTTATCTCCAAACTTTCTGGGTTTAAAGCTCTTTAGAATTCAAGGTCATCATCAGGAATGTCTCTAGAAATAGAATAATATTGTCCAATAAGAACAAATTATTGGGCAAACTACTATTGCTGTCAATAGCTACAGGTACTCATTCTACAGAGTGTGATATGAATCAATAATGGGGGGGGAGACCTATGTCGAGGTCTCAGGCTCAAGACGTCTAAGAGATAGAAGTTTTAAGTTTATACTTAAGTGACCTTCAATATTCAGTAACCTCACTCCAAAGTTTAGTAATTATTTGAAGAAAATTATAGAGTTCCTTTCAAAATAGTCCTTTCCGTTTGCTTTCTTCCTCTTTGCTCTGATCCTGATCCAGAGCCTAATAACATTGAGGGAAAGATTTCCACTGACTTTTATAAAACTCTAGGTGGGCCTTTAGTCCCTTGGCTATTCCAGTTTTGTCTCTCACATGCACCTGCAAGACATTAGTCCTTGCTTAGACACTGAAAGCACCTCATGCTTTCAACAGCCCCTTGGCTTAGACCACCACAGTGGAGCCTTGCTTGTGCTCACAGCTCCTCTCAAACTGGGAGTTATGCATGAGCAGAGACTTCAGAAAAAGGTTTTGAAGACAAAAAGAAAAAAAAAAATAAGAAAGAGGAAGAACATGAGATCTGCTTCCCTCTTTAGTTTACACAGTGATCTACACCTCTCCAAATGCATGGGAAACAAAGCCACAGGTACAACCCAGTTCTGTGGCAATTTACAGACTTGGCTACCCATGTGTCGAAGTTTTGATTCAGAAGCCCTGTGTAGAGCAATTAGGAAGCTGCTGGCTCGCTACTCTACCAAAGGATTGGTCTCTGCCTCATCCCACCCCACCTTCCCAGTAGCTTCAAGCTGAGAGAGACTCAAGACTGTTGTGGTCAGAGACAGCTTCCACCCATGAAGTATGGTGGCAAACTGGCAGGAAGCAACTTGGTCTAACTGGCCAGGTTCTTTAGCCCACCAAAGTGTAGGTCATTAGTTTTTACTGGTTTGCTTTGGGATAAATGAAGGATTAATAAAGAGCAGTCATCTTCAAGCTGTCCTCTCACTTCTCAGCAGGATATACAGTTTTGGTTCCACTTACTGGAACCTCAAATGGGATTTTCAATTAATGTGTAATTATTGACATACTCCTTCTAGTTTTATTTATGTGACAATTGGGAGGAACTTCATGGTCCCATTTCTAGGTTCTGGGGGAGGTTTTTACTGAACCCCTCTGGGGTTTCAGATCAGCAAGCTGCAGAACTGTGAGATACAGAGGTAGAGCCATAAATAAGAGAATGACTTTGACCCATCACTCGGGATGCCAGACCTTAACACAGTTTTTGTTTCTAATGAGGTGCTGAGACAGTTCTGTTGTAGAAATGCATGAGAGACTCACACGAATCACCAAGACACAGACAAGCCCTAAGGCTGTGGTATAAGCATGCTTGAAACACCTTGTAAACATGCTATGAATTGCTTAATGAGATCATCCAAATGAGCAACATTCCTCTCCAGCTTAAATATTTGCAGGATCAGGTTCTTGTATGGCAGATTGAACTGGTTTTCTCAGATCCTGAAAGCACAGAGTAGTCCTACTTTCATTTTAAAAAATAAATAAATACAGACACCAATATAAAAAAGGAGTATATTAAATTCCTTGAAATTCACCTAAAGGTATTGTCACAAACAGTGCAGGTTTCTCTACAGACCTAGACAGATGGATTTTATTTTTTTTTTTCTTTAACAAAAAAAAAGGTATTTCCCAGATGAAAGGCAAGTTTGCAGTTTTATCATCAATCTACACTTTAAGCTGTTCAGTTGGTTTTTTTTTTGGAAGTAGCCATCGCTGTGTTTTAGCAGATTACATTGGCTCCTCACTTTGATTGCTGAACTAATATCCAAGCATGCTTCAAGTCTAGCATTTCCTTGATTTGACCAATTCTTTACATACCCCAAATCTGGAACTAGAAGTAAAACACCTGAGAAGTTAATCTGGGGCATTACCAGATTTTAGAACTTGATTTGGAAGACAAAAAATTAACTTCACAGCCTGAATGTGGCCTAAGCTCTGACCTCCCCTTGTAATACTCTTAAACATCAATCAAAGGCATAAGTTCGCTACAAGAAATCAAGTGATTCTCCAAAATCCCAGAAAACTGTTTTTTTTACTGGCTACATTGAAGTGAACAGCTAGATCTTGAGGTACTGGAACAGGTTGCCCAGGGAGGTTGTGGCTGCTCCCTCCCTGGAGGGGTTCAAGGCGAGGCTGGAGGAGGCCTTGAGTGAGCTGTGCTAGTGGGAGGTGTCCCTGCCTATGGCAGGGAGTTGGAACTAGATGATCCTTGAGGTCCCTTCCAACCTTACCATTCTATGATTCTATGATCTTAATCCTGCATTGACTGGAGCAGTCTTTACAGTCAGGAGAAACCTTTAATGAGAACTTTGGGGTTTCATCCTATGTGATAATTAGTTGGCCAGCTTATTGTTTTCCCTTCATGCTGTTTTATCACCTTGCAATATTTGATCTGCACTGCCTTTTGCCAAAGGAACCACACCATTCCTCAAAGATTGCCCATTATGAGCACGTATATCTTAAAACAGATGAGCTGTAGTATCTTTACTCATGTTTTTCACTCTCCAGCTGGATGGAAGTGTTAATAACTACCCACTGGACCCCAATCCTGTTTAGAAATCTGACTAACCAGGGCTTTTCCTTCAAAATGATCGATTTCTGTCCTTTCTCTTTTCTGATGTCAGAGCCTCACACATCCTCCAGCTTTTCCATAATGGACAGAGTATGCATTTTTAATGTGGAGAACAAGTGAGATGATTAAGCATTACCATCAGCTTTACCAGACTTTTCTACAGATCAGAAAGAAGCAGTGTGTGGAACTGAGTTATGCTTTCACTTCCTTTGCTGGTCACCTCAAAGTTCTCTTTCACCATTAACTGAGCTTTCTTAAGAGCAACACTTTGGCTCTGATTACACTGTTCAGCAGACTGGTGGATTTTATGTGCTTGCTTGGCAGTGATTATGATATCTGGCACATGCTCACAGCTGCTTCCTCCTCCTTTCTTTCATCATTAAGATGTCAACAACATGAATCTTAAAGCCCAGGGTACTTCGTGCCACATGCATATTACTTAGGCATGAATTTTCTCGTGGATAAGTCCTGCACTCACTGTTCAGATGAGGAAGGGCATCTGCACCTACCATGGGGTGGTCTTCTCTGCTGCCTCTGGTGGCTTGGGGCTGGGCATCCTCTGCACCAGCAGCAGCAGCAGTGCTACACACAGCCTGTGAGTGGTAGAAGCTGTGCCCTTCCCTCTTCTGGAGCTGGTCCATACCCAACAATCACTTCATACTTGGGCTGAATTGTTCTAGGAATCTCCAGCTCACAGGCAGAATCGCCTGAAACCCTCCAACCTGCTCTTCACCCACCTCATTGAGCCCTGCAGAGCAATGCTGCTTTGCCAGCCAGAGTTACAGGCAGTGCTTGGTTACCACCTTAGACTTTCAAGAAGACAGTGTTTGCCTTCTCCTGTAAGAACAAGTTGCCTGTTGGACGGCACACCATGCTCCTGACTGTACTCAAGAAAACCATGCTGTTGACTTGTGTGTAGGTCTACTTCCTCCACCCTACAGCTGAGGAGACTGAAACTAAAGGAGTTGTTAGGAGGAAGTTCTTTGCAGTGAGGGTGGTGAGGCACTGGCACAGGTTGCCCAGGGAGGTTGTGGCTGCTCCCTCCCTGGAGGTGTTCAAGGCCAGGTTGGACGAGGCCTTGAGTGAGCTGTACTAGTGGGAGGTGTCCCTGGCTATGGTAGGGGGTTGGAACTAGATGATCCTTGAGGTCCCTTCCAACCTTACCATTCTATGATTCTATGATTCTAAAAGGTTTAAAAGAAGACAGTATTAAAACCCAGGGGTGAAATCCTTTCATTAATGTCAGAAATTCACCCCTGTGCATTATCTACAAACTTGTCACTCCCCTCCCAGCTTTTAGCAGCATTTAGGTGAGGTCATTGGAAGGATATTAATCTCCTTTATATCACTGGGAAGACTATTAAAGGGTAATAATGAAATGGTGCTGCTTTGCTTTCCCCTCTGGGTTACAGGTAGGGAAAAAAAAAAAAAAAAGATGGAACATTGGTATTAAAAGAAAGGATAAATGTGATACAAATATAATTTGCAGTGAGACTACTGAGATTGTGCCAGAGGCTGGATTGTCATTATAAAACCTCCACTGCAAGGCTTGAATTCTTTGTAATGTCACCAGGAGCTGCAATGAGAGTTATTTCATTGCCTTATTCAGAGTTTTTAGGGTTGTTTTTTTTTTTTTTCCTTCTATTGTGAAAAAATGGATTCAGGTGCAAATCTTCATTTGATGTTACTTTATTCCAGAGCCATACTGTTCATTTCCCTCCAATTCTGGCTGCTAATTTATTTTTTTTTCTATCAGCTGTTTTGTTATTCTAATTTCACTTTCTTTCCTTGCCTTTGTGTCATGGACCTTAGGAAGAGTCATTTATAATTCTATGCAGGAGCTACAGCTACAGGAGTTTTGCAAGGCAGTAGGGTGCTGCAGGAACAGTTTGAAACATAAATAAGTGCACTGCTGTGAGCTCAGCTCTACAGCTTTTATGAGGTTATCAAACTATAAATAAATGCTGTCCTCAATTCTCAGTTACACTGCAGCCTCTTTGAACTGCCCCAGTGCAAGAGGACTGCAAACCAGATGGGAGGATCTCATGAGGAATTTCCCCTAACCTCTGGCAAAACAAAACAAAACAAAAATCTACCTTGTAATCAGACACATTATTTCATCTGTATTTTTGTCTGGGACATAGATTTTTCTTGTCTCCCCCACCAGTCCCAAGGAATCTCCTCTTTCCTGTGCCGTGGTGGGAGGGTGGGAGCAGTGAGACCTGACCCAGAAGAGGTCACAACACCCAGCATGGGGCAGTGGGCTGCGGCGCAGGGGGCACCTCCTGCATCCTCCTCTTCCTCCTCTGCTTGGTTTTTATTTTTTTTCTTCTCTGCCTTAATGAGGCTGCCCTGTCTTCAGCCTGCCTCCCTTCAGGTGCTGAAAGGATCAGAGTTCAGTCACATCAAAGAGGCAGTGCCTCTGCCTATGAATTATTTGTGCTTCCTTTGTTATCAGTAAGCTGAGAAGCAAATCTGTTAATTGTATGCATTATGACATTTGGCTGACAGCCACAGCGAGGCAGAAATCAGTACCCAGAAGATAATAATGTTATAATCTCGAGGTTTAATTATGAAGGCTGTGCTGGCATTTCAGACCAAGATTTTAAATGGTGCTAGAGATCCTGCAGTGCTCAAGAAGGGCAAATAATAATGCTAATCTTGATAGAAGGAAAAAGATGTCATAAGAAAAAGATACAGACAAAAAGGAAGCTTCCAGGGAATTATGAATGTTCCTATATCCATAGGATAATAGGAACTAGTCTCTTAATTCTGATGCCTGGAAAGATGTAGGAAGAAATTATTACAGGATTAAATTTTAAGAATGTAGAGGGTTAATAAGCTGATAAAAGCAACTACAGCCTCTACGTATCTAAAACAAATTGTGTCAGTCTAATTTTCTTAGGGATTGTAGGGGAAATATTAGATATGAGTTCCTGAGTGAAATTATTTATATGATTGACACTCACCTAAACATGAGCCAGCAGAGTGCCCAGGTGGCCAAGAAGGCCAATGGCATCCTGGTCTGCATCAGGAATAGTGTGGCCAGCAGGAGCAGGGAGATCATTCTCCCCCTGTACTCTGCACTGCTTAGGCCACACCTTGAGTACTGTGTCCAGTTCTGGGTCCCTCAATTTAGGAAGGACATTGAGGTGCTTGAACGTGACCAGAGAAGGGCAATGAGGCTGGTGAGAGGCCTCAAGCACAAGTCCTATGAAGAGAGGCTGAGGGAGCTGGGATTGTTTAGAATTATAGAATGGTAAGGTTGGAAGGGACCTCAAGGATCATCTAGTTCCAACCCCCTGCCATAGGCAGGGACATGTCCTGCTAGTACAGGTTACTCAAGGCCTCATCCAATCTGGCCTTGAACACCTCCAGGGAGGGAGCAGCCACAACCTCCCTGGGCAACCTGTGCCAGTGCCTCACCACCCTCACTGGAAAGAACTTCCTCCTAACATCCAGTCTAAATCTCCCCTCTGCCACTTTAAACCCATTGCCCCTTGTCCTGTCATTGCAGGACCTTGTCAATAGTCCCTCCCCAGCCTTCCTGCAGGCCCCCTTCAGATACTGGAAGGCTACTATCAGGTCTCCTGGAAGCCTTCTCTTCTCCAGGCTGCAGAGCCCCAACTCTCTCAGCCTGTCCTCGTAGGAGAGCCTGGAGAAGAGGAGGCTCAGGGGAGACCTTCTTGCTGTCTACAACTACCTGAAGGGTGGTTGCAGCCGGGAGGAGGTTGCTTTCTTCTCTCAGGCAAGCAGCAGCAGAACAAGAGGACACAGTCTCAAGCTGCACCAGGGGAAGTTTAGGCTGGAGGTGAGGGGAAAGTTCTTGACTGAGAGAGTCATTGACTGCTAGAATGGGCTGCCCAGGGAGGTGGTGGAGTCGCCATCCCTGGAGGTGTTCAAGGTGGGTTTGGATGTGGCACTTGGTGCCATGGTCTAGTCTTGAGGTCTGTGGTAATGGATTGGACTTGATGATCTTTGAGGTCTCTTCCAACCTTGGTGATACTGTGATATCAGCAGAAACAAATTACGGTGAAACCAACTAACTAAATAAACTAACTACATCGGCATAAATTAAATGTCCAACTGGCTGAAAAAGCAAATTCAGATAGTTATTGGTGGTCAAACTGGGAAGCATTTCTCGTCTGTGCTGAAAAGGTCATTCACAGTTTCAGAGAACACTTTTTTTTGCTTGACATAATTATGATTTCTTGGAATTAATTTAATCTCTTTTGCCCAGATAACTGCAGAACCCTGTGGAACAGCATTATGCAGGAGAACATCCAATTCATTTTAGGAAGTTTTGCACTGTGAGGGTGACAGAGGACTGGAACAGGCTCCCCAGAGAGTTTCTTTCACTGGAGACATTCAAAACCTGCCTGGATGCATCCCTGTGTGATCTGCTGTAGGTGATGATGCTCTGGCAGGGGAGTTGGACTAGATGAGCTTTCGAGGTCCTTTCCCAGCCCCTAACATTCTGTGATTCTGTGTAATTTATGTGTATGTGTTTTGTGGAGGGCATAGAGGTAAGTGCCTGTAAAAAATGCTCCCCTGTGACAATTCAGACACTGAGTGTTTGGATGAGTCCCAAGTGTCACCATAACTACTGGGGCATCTTTCCCCAAGTTTTCTGTACTCTGGCAGTTCCTAGTTATTTATAGATTTAGGATCTTCAGATTTTTGAAAGCACGCCTAAAATTAAGTTAGAAGTCCAAGTCCTACTTGTGCTTACCATGAAATGTAACTACAAGAGACACTGTGACTATTTTGCTCCCTGTTTCTTTTCACATGCCACCTGATACTGAAGAGCCTGAGTCAAGGCAGTCTGAGGTCTCATGATACCCAATCATGGACCAGCTCCTGCAGGGACATGTGCTGCTAGGCATGTTCATGGGAGCTTTCTTAGCCAGTTACGCTCTGCAAGCGGTGCAAAAGGAGGCAGTTGGTGCAGAAAGACAGGCTGCTGTCACACAAGCTGCTACTATAGACTAGACAGTTGTGGCAGTGTTGGGTTCCCATGTGTGTGTCACTGCATCCCTGCTGCTCTAGACATCCCACCACTAGCAGAGACTGCAGTCACAGTATCACAGTATCACCAGGGTTGGAAGAGACCTCAAAGCTCATCAAGTCCAACCCATCACCACAGACCTCAAGACTAGACCATGGCACCAAGTGCCACGTCCAAACCTGCCTTGAACACCTCCAGGGATGGTGACTCCACCACCTCCCTGGGCAGCCCATTCCAGCAGTCAATGACTCTCTCAGTCAAGAACTTTCTCCTCACCTCCAGCCTAAACTTCCCCTGGCGTAGCTTGAGAGTCAGTTGCACTCAGCTCTGGACACAGCCTGTCCTTTCTGCAGTAGCTATTTTGTTTTATTTCTAATTTCTTTGCTCTTGAAGGAAAAATAAAATGAGACTTAACAGGGCTCTTTGGGACAGGAGAAGGTTGACATCTAAGAGTGAGATTTTAAGCAGTCTGCAAAGCTTCTGAAACTGTGTCTGGGAGCACGATTGACCATTGGAGACCTGAAGATGCTTTGATCAGTTTTCAAAGCCTTTGGGTAGTTTCTGATTCCGGAAAGATTTGACAGTTTGAGCTCCGTTTAACTGCCAAGACAGAGGCCTAGATGTGGGATTGGATTAATATTGATCCTATCTTAGCAAATACCAAGCTTGGCTTTTTTTTTTTTTTTTTTTCNNNTTTTTTTTTTTTTCCCCCTTTAAACTGTTATAGATTGAGGGAAATGAAAAAAAAAATACCAAAGCAGCTGAAAATGCAATACCCTGTGGGCCATCTTTTCAAATATGCCTTCACCTGACCTTAATCTTACTCCAATTCAAAGCTCAGTGAAGTCAGTCAAAAGAATCTCACGATTTAAGTAGGAAATGGATGTGGCTCTGTTCACAAACAAATGCCTATAAACAAATCCCAGCCCGAGCCAATTGTGTGCAGTAATTGCATGAGAAGAATAGAAGCTAAATATATACAGCCAGAGCCCATTCCTTTTACTGTTCACATGTGCAGATGATTTTTCTTACGTATCAAAACTAATTGAAATGGCAAAGTGTTCACCCACGGAAGATGCATGAAATTTTTACATATCTAATGGCAGATGCCAGCAGAGGGAAATTGTATTTCTAAGATGTATTTCAGTAGCTCTTTAAGCAGTCTAGTAAAGGTCTTAGAGATTTTTTGCATTTATCTAAGCATGCTGGCAAGTATAGGAAAGACTTTCTGGAACAATTATATCATACAGTGTAAAGTGGACTGTATGACAATTAAAAGAAACTCAATTTAATAGCTTGGTGCAACCTAGATTCTGTATTTTCACAACAGAGAGGATTGTGAGCTCTAATTGCTAATACTGACATAAAACTCAGAAGCATGTATCTGTTTGGTGAGCAGTATGTAGAAGCTCTAACATCCCTGTCTCTCAGCAGTGAATGAAAATTAATTGCAAGTCGTAAACCCTTATAAGTTGATGTCAGCATTCCATTAATTACTGCTTAAACCTAGCTTTTCCCATACAGTTCTCCAGTTTCAATTTCAGTCATTACCAAGCAAATATCTGGGTATGTGCCTATGAAAGAAAATCCATAGCAAACCATGGCAACAATACAGCAAACACCTCCAAAACAGGCCCTACACTAACACCATATTTGACACCTGCTAAATCTACAATCCCTGCCGAACCCTCATATGAAGAATGTTCTTCCTCTTGATGGTAAGGATCAGCCCAGACACATACAGATACCTTGACAGTAGAAGCAAGATTTTTTCGGAGCTCACTTACTGGAAGCAAGTCTAGATGCTTGCAGGCTTGTGGAGCATGCAAAGCTCTCACCACACAGAGACTTCAGACACCAGAATTTCTGCACCCACAGGCTGATACTATTTCCACACTGCTGGCAAAACCCAAATACCTGCAAGTAGACCCCAGTGTGGTATTGTTTGGGCATTCCCATCCTTTATGAACTAGACAATGGACAAGGTAAGGAACTGGAAAGGCTTCAGGTTTGTCACCAACAATTTGTCCTACAGCCTGCTCCCTTTATATCTCCCCTGCAGCTGTCCCTCCATCACCATCTATAGTCCCTCTTCCCAGCATCTTGAAGGTTTCTCCAAAGCTTACATTCAAGTTCCCTTATACATAAATTTCCCATGCACCCATCAACCCAAAGCATCGTGGCCCTAGCATTTCCACCTTGCCCATCTGTCTCAGCACCAAAATCTCTCCTGTTCTGAGTGAGGAAAGAAATTAAATGTACCTTTTCAATGCCAGGCGTGGTGGGTGTCTGTGAGAGTGTGTGGGAGAGGGAAACAGCAATCTCATACAGCAGCACAGGGCTTCTGGTGAACAGTGAAGTGCCAGCACTATAAATAGCCCAAACTGTGCTCCTGGCTGGGGCAAAGAGCTGCTTTAATGTCATGCACAGGGGCACATTAGGACACAACTGAGTGGCACCGGTGCTGCTCTTCGTCCCATGTCCACGTGCTCCTGGCCTGCACCTGCCAGACTCACCAATAAAAAGCAGCAGGCTCCTCTGTGGGATGGCACAGCCACCACTTGTGTTGGTGGCCCACCTAAAGAATTACATGTGCCCCACAGACCTTGCCAGGGCCACATCTCTGCATCACAGCTTTCTGGATGGTTTGAGCAGTTCCAGCACAGGTGATGAAGATGACTCCCACCTACCACTGGGGTCTTGGGACCAAACCAGAGGAGATGCTGTTGTTAGTAGACTGAAGTCACTCTCAAAACCAAGACTGTTACCTCTACAGGAATTCCACAGACCGTTTCTCCTGCCCTTGCTAGACTGCCAAGATCTGAAGCTGTGCATAAAATAAGGTTTCCTGACAGAACAGAAGTGCTATCTGTATATTTTAAGCAAGCATAAGGCCTGACTCTCTTCTTGTTTGTGTCGATGTAAATCAGAAACAGACCCACTAAATTGGTCCAGAAGAGTGGGGCTGCACTGATTTAAATCAGCTTCTACTCTGTAAATTAAAGGGCACTAAAAAAGGCCATAATACACTATTTGTATCTCCATATGTTTAAGCAAAGATGGGGAAAAAAAGATTAAGCAAAATTTAGGGTTATAAAATTGATTGATGTAGAGTCTATACTTTTAGTTGAGAAAGACATTAAGGAGTTTTCAGAATGTTCCTTTTAAAATGGCATTAATTTATTTATTCACTGTACTAATTGGTTGATTGATCATAATAGCTTCTGAGAAAATTGAAAATGAAATGTATTTCCTTATCTAGATTCTTAGCCTGATGGTTTTATTGCAGAGTTTTTCATAAAAGCCATAGAGGGAATGCTCAGGAATGCTCAACTTTTGCACAGCAGTTTGGTTTTAGTGGGAAGATTAAGATGTATCATTTTTTAAAGCACATTTCCTACCATTTGTGAACAAAGCTAGGGGGAAAAACAAACAAACTAACTAAATTTACTTACCATAAAATTCAACAGATAACAAAAATATGCATTGTCTGAACTCCCAGATCATTCTTACCAAAAGTTCAGCTTTACCTTAAAAACAAAAACATCCACAGAAGCCAAGACAGAACAGTAGAACAGTGAACTGATGAAATGCCACAGCTGTGATAAAAAAAATGGACCACGTCCCCTACATTGCCTTGGGGTTTTTGTTGTTCTATGGAGCAATTCATAGTATGGTGATGGCTAACATGGGGTCTTTATGTAATGATTCTTATTTATATGAAACCATACCAGAATAAAGTTACCTTTGCAGGTGCATTTCTTCAGCTCATTTGGAGTAAGTCCAGAGGAGGCCACAAAGATGATCAGAGGGCTGCAGCAGCTCTCCTATGAGGACAGGCTATGAGAGTTGGGGCTCTGCAGCCTGGAGAAGAAAAGGAAACCTTGGAGTAGCCTTCCAGTATCTGAAGGGGGCCTACAGGAAGGCTGGGGAGGGACTATTGACAAGGTCTTGCAATGACAGGACAAGGGGCAATGGGTTTAAACTGGCAGAGGGGAGATTTAGACTGGATGTTAGGAAGAAGTTCTTTCCAGTGAGGGTGGTGAGGCATTGACACAGGTTACACAGGGAGATTGTGTCTGCTCCCTCCGTGGAGGTGTTCAAGGCCAGGTTGGATGAGGCCTTGAGTGAGCTGTACTAGTGGGAGGTGTCTCTGCCTATGGCAGGGGGTTGGATCTGGATGAGCTTTGAGGTCCCTTCCAACCTAAGCCATTCTATAATTTCTATGATCACTCTGTTTAACAAAAACACTAACTAAGGCTTTTAAAACAAATTCCTTTTTTTAATTCATGAAATGGTAACTATTTCCCTTGCATGTCCCCAGATTAACTGGGACTCCCTCTCTAGCAGCAGGGCAACCACTGGGCAGCTTTGTAATTACAGAAATGGAGTAACAACGGTGAAATCAGGCCCCTGATACTTTTGACAGGCTTAAAAGCTTTCTCTGCTGTAAGCCGAGCCTGCTTCCACCTTCCTCTTGTAATTAAGTCACAATTCTTTCGCTCTGATATCATTACCTGTTGTCATGGTAATTTTAATTATAAAAATGAATGGCTGAGAAGTGGGCGAGGACAAAAGTTTTTGCTGAACTTCCTGAAGTTGGTGGCAAGGGGAAGAGTATCTGTGGTAACACAGCAAATGGGTGATCTTATAACACAGTTTATTTTAAAACAATGATAAGAAGTAGGCGTGGGAGACAGAAGAGACACATTTTATGTGACTGTATATCACTTCCTGAAGTGTGTTGAATTTAATGTATCAGAACCATTTCTGTATGGCAGCAGTCGTAATGTATGTTCCGGTGTTGGGCGAGGAGAGATATTCCCTTCTAAATCTCAACTGCTAGCAACACTCTCTTCTCAGAGAAAAGTCTGACCAGTTTCCAAGGGTGTCTTTTTTTTTTTTTTTTTTTTTTTTTTAAA
>VWZE01020473.1:1213007-1226187 GCA_013396675.1 Eubucco bourcierii
TTTTTTTTTTTTCTGAAAGCAGACTTTGGGAACAGCTACACAACACTTAAAATCATAAAACTCATTATGTTGGAAAAAACCTTTAAGATTATCAAGACCGACTGTTAACCCAGCACTGCCAAGTCATCAGTGAACTGCGTCACCAAGCACAACAGCTACCCATTTTAAACACCTCCAGAGACAGTGACTCCACCACTTCCCTAGACAGCCTGTTCCAATGCTTGACAACCCTTTCAGTGGATAAAATTTCCCCTGATGCCCAGTCTAAACTGCCCTGGCATAACTTAAGGACATTTCCTCTTGTCCTATAACTTGTTACTTGAGAGAAGAGACCAACGCTCACCTTGCTGCAAACTACTTTCAGGAAGTGAAAGGACATTGAACTGTTGGAGTGGGTCCAGAGGAGGCCATGAGGATGATCAGAGGGCTGCAACAGCTCTCCTACAAGGATAGGCTGAAAGAGTTGAGGCTCTTCAGCCTAGAGAAGAGAAGGCTTTGAGGAGACCTTAGAGTAGCCTTCCAGTATCTGAAGGGGGCCTACAGCAAGGCTGGGGAGGGACTATTTACAAGGTCTTGCAATGACAGGACAAGGGGCAATGGGTTTAAACTGGAAGAAGGGAGATTTAAACTGGATGTTAGGAAGAAGTTCTTTCCAGTGAGAGTGGTGAGGGACTGGCACAGGTTGCCCAGGGAGGTTGTGGCTGCTCCCTCCCTGGAGGTGTTCAAGGTCAGGCTGGATGAGGTCTTGAGTGAGCTGTACTAGTGGGAGGTGTCCCTGCCTATGGCAGGGGGGTGGGACTAGATGATCCTTGAGGGCCCTTCCAACTTTACCATTCTATGATTCTGCGAAGTTGTGAAGAGTAACAAGGTCTCCCCAAGCCTCCTTTTCTCCAGGCAGACCACCCCCAATTCCCTTAGCTGCTCCTTATAAGACTTGTGCCCTAAAGCTTCCACCTGCTTGGTTGCACTTCTCTGAACACACTCCCGCACCTTGATCCCTTTCTCATAGTCAGGGACTGTCTATATTCAGCCCATACCCAGGGCTAAACCACAGCAATTATTCTATCGCCCTGCAGATAAAGGGGCTTGGGAAAAGGAGAGGATGTCCCTGGACTGAAGTGAAAATAGGTTAATGAAATTGCTAAACCAACAGCAATGCTAATATAAAGCATACAAATTTATACTCAGCCCAGTGTGCATCCTGATAAATAGGAAAGCAGTCCTCAGGCAGAGAATGGCAACCAAGCTCCTGCAGGGATGGTAAGAAAGAAGAGGAAGAAAAGGAGAAAGAGACCCAAACTTCCTCCTTTATACAGAGTATGCTGTTTATGGTCTGAGATGCACCTGAGAGCCAACTCACCTCAGCTGATCCAGCTGACTCCAAACTGCTAACAGGCTGCAGACTGTGGCTGTTCTAGGATTCTGCCCCACAAAACCAGGTCAAGGACCCAGAACTGAGTATTTAAGGTGTGGCCTCAGCGGTGCTGAGTACAGGGGAATGAAGACTTCCCTGGTCCTGCTAGCCACACTGTTTCTGATACAAGCCAGGATGCTGTTGGCTCACATTCAGCAGGCTACTGACCAGCATCCCCACTTTATCTGAAAGTAAAAAACCTGTTCTGATGAGCAGGTTCATGCCAATTGCCCATAGGTGAAGCTACATCATGGCCTGCAATAAGCAGACCCACAAGCCACAGGCAGTTGCAGCTCAACTTTACAAGAGACCTGTTTACAAGAGCTCAGTTTACTCTGGCTAGTATCAGGATGTGGTTTTTCTTTGATACCACTGAAACACTGCATCCTATGTGCTGACCTAAACTCATGTCTTCCACCACTATTGCAGTAGTTCTGCAGTCATGCTGGCTCACTCTCTGCTGAAACATACAGAGTTTCACACAGATGTGTCATCAAACGTTGGCACAAGACTGTAATGGGGAAAAGGACAGCCTGACACTTGACTCAGTGTCTATGGGTCACTCCCAGTGTGGCTACTGCTCTTCACTCCTCCCAGCTCAGCAATTCCCCAGGGCTCCTCAATCTCTTTTCCTGGAGAGTGAGGCAGGATCTGATGTTGGAACGAGTACCTCACATTTGCTTTATTTCACACATAGGAGCAGTTCTGGGATGCCCATTCATCTACCTGGCATCAGCCAGCTGCGTGTGAAATTGCCTCCAGGCTGGCCACAGTGGTGGCAGTGCAGGCACCGCTCACTGCCACAGCTGCTCCCTCTCCCTGGCACTTTCCATGGGCTGCTTCAGCAGCCTCCTGCTTGGGCAGCGAGCTGGAGTGCATTCAGGCCCTGATGGTGGTTAGGACCAGATGAGATGAGGTGTTCTGCACATGGAGATTATTCAATTTGTGTTATGTTAGGGCCAGTAATGATATTTGGGTTATCATATCCATATGTACAGTGCCAGTTTGGATACAGAGAGAAAAAACAGAAATAGAGATTCCCAGTTTAATCCTATTAGCTGTTCTCTTATGTCACTCCAAATACAATGCGTGGCCAGCAGGGCAAGGGAGAGGATTCTGCACATTTACTCTGCTCTCGTCAGACCCCACCTGGAGTACTCTGTGCAGTTCTGGAGCCCTCCGCACAGGAAGGACATGGAACTGTTGGAGTGGGTCCAGAGGAGGCCATGAGGATGCTCAGAGGGCTGCAGCAGCTCTGCTGTGAGGACAGACTGAGAGAGTTTGGGCTCTGCAGCCTGGAGAAGAGAAGGCTTCGAGGAGTCCTGATAGTAGCCTTCCAGTATTTGAAGGGGGCCTACAGGAAGGCTGGGGAGGGACTATTTACAAGGTCTTGTAATGATAAGCCAAGGGCAATGGGTTTAAACTGGTAGAGGGGAGATTTAGACTGGATGTTAGGAGGAAGTTCTTTCCAGTGAGGGTGGTGAGGCACTGGCACAGGCTGCCCAGGGAGGTTGTGGCTGCTCCCTCCCTGGAGGTGTTCAAGGCNTCATTCTATGATTCTGTAAGTGTCGACCTCTAGAGCAGACCGCGGGCAATTGTGAGCTTCCTGTCACCATGGGTCCAGGGGGCAGCAACTCTGCATTCCCTCTGAATTGAAATCTCTTCCTGGCCCTGCCGACCTGATTCCCAGGTTGCCTGGCAGATAATGTGGCATGCCAGCCACCCGCGGCTTCTCCATTTAAATAAATGAGAAAGTTGCGGCTAAATTAACACTCCAGCGGAGGTAATAAGGACCCACTCAGCAGCTGCCATGATGTATGCAAATTGCAGTTTCACACATTAGGAGCTAGATGTTGCTTAATTTGTAGGTCTTCCTGGTTTTTAAATGAAAGAGCCTCCATTGCTCCATTGAATTCAGGCGATCTTAAAGGGGAAAAAAAAAAAAAAAAAAAAAAAAGGGCAAACGGAAGCCCCCAACTGCTCACCAGGGCTTCGATCTGCACCTACAGCTTTTCTGCTGGGGTTTCCCTCCTGACCCCCTGAGAAGGAGTTATTACTGAATTACACTGCACTGCCGGATGCTTTTAGGCAAAATATCTGCTGATTTCTAATGAACAGACAGCCTGATTAAGGAGGTACTGCCAGCCCTTTGGTATTAATGGAAACCTGAGGGGTTCTGCAGTAGTGCCACAATCCAGAAGCTCAGCATCCATCGGTTTGTTTGTTTGGTTTTGTTTTTTTTTTTTTTCCTCTGGAGGTGAAAATGTAATAGCACAAAGGAAGCTGCCAGTTAATCAGACAGAAGGAATGGGCTGATAGGAAAGCATTTTTTTCCCCTTTTAGATCAGTAGAGATGGGAATGGAGATGCAAAGAAGCATTTAACCGGATAGGGTTTGTGGAAAGATTGTTCTGAATGTTAGTTTTAGTATTTTTTAATCTCTCTCAGAAAATTATTAATCCAACTGTGTTAGAGTCAAAAAGATTTCTAAATGGACACCAAACCTGCAACTCAGGAAGGGAAACACATGCTCTGGATAGCAGAACTTGGGGCTACCATGGCCACAGAAAGCAGAAATAACTCTAGCATTTTGCATTGCATTTCTCAGGGTATGCTCGGTGAGGAGAAGCAAATAAAAAAAGTTCTGAATCAGATTTTAGCCTGCTCAGAAATGCTGCAGCCGCAGGATATAAGGCTAAGAAAAAACCCTGAAATGCTCGGATCTCACCTAGTGTTTTTCAGGTTTTATCCAGAAAGGCAGAAGTTTCATTCTAAAATAAATTCCATTCAAATTATTTGAGGTTTGCCTATATTTTTTACTCCCCTGACTTACCTGGTCAGTCCTCAAGAGCTACTGTTGCCAGACTGTCTTTGGAGGAGATGCTCTTTTCCATCACTCTGGTCGCCAATTCCACCATGCTCAGTTCTTGTTCCTGGATGTCATCTTCTTAGCCTTAAGAGATACCTTAGTGACCCCCAGGCATGCAAAGAAATAACAGAAGCTTGCCCTATTGTTGTGGTTTATAAAGAGAGCCAACAGAAATGAAGCTCTCAAATGAACTGGGGAGAAAACAGAATTACATTTGAAGAGAGAGACACAGAAAGAAATTATGCAGTAGATACAACATCCATAGCGGCCCCCTTGAATTTTCTCCCAACCCCAAAACTAAATCTATAATCCCCAATGCTCCAGTCCTCCACCCCCCAAAGTCTCTGACATCCATAGGCCTAAACACAGCCTCTGGACCCCCCAAATCACGTCTACTTCTTAGATGTCTGTCCCAATAAAAGCAGCCCCCCCTCAAACACAAGGATGGAGGAGGAAAGGAGAGTGAGCTGGCCTCGCCGGGAGTTTATAAAGATCTAACAGAATTATGGGATTGAATAACAATGTAATAGCCCCTAGAGGATTTTTAACCCTATAGTTCCCATCCTGGGACACCTATCTAGTCATTATTTGTCTGTATGTGTTGAAACAGCCACATGAAAATACAAGATAAAAGGCCACAATGAATTTGCGGGCAATGACACTCAGGCTATGACCAAAATGCAATGCCTGACAGTGCTTCCCATTTCCCAGAAGTGAATGCACACTCAGGATGGTTTCCATCTCCCTGCTGAAGGCAGGGCTGGCATACAACTCTCACCCATCACTCTTATTCCTGAGAATGCAGGTGGGATTAGAGCTGCAGTCTGCACTGAACTGAGCTACTGGGGACAGGAATCGAGGGGAAAGCCCCAAGTGCCTACATCCTGCTGTTCAGAGGCAATCTTGGCAAACTTGGGTGATTTACTATTCAGGAGACCAAAGAAGACTAATTCTGGCTGCTGTGATTTTATCTGTCACTCAGTACAAGCCCCTGTCACTCTCTTTGGTCTTTGTCCCTCATCATTTTCCTACCAGTCAAAAAGATTAATTAATATTCACTAAGCTGCAGAGCCCATGTGCCAATTGTGCAAATTAAGAAGGGTATCTGTGTTTGTCTGTTCCAATAAATCCTGCATTTGCTGCCATCCCCCAACTTGGCACACAAAAGATGCATTAAAATCCCCTCTCTCACGCAGTGGTTGTGGTGAATGAGTTATCAAATAGGACACAAACCATGCATTGCTTTTCTGACAGAGGGAATAATTCTGAGAAACACAAATTTCTCCCATTGTGGGCATGAGGTATCTGTCCCTAAAGTGGTATGAAGACAATATTGGTTTGTACATGCCCAGTCTTGTGCATCAGACTGGAGGTGGCTCCTCTCTCTCATGCTCTGCTGCCTGAAATGTGCCTGGCATTTGCAACATAGTGCTGGACCTCAAAGCCACGTGATGAAACTATGTACCAGAGGCAGCAGCCAGCCTGAACTGCCTCTCCATCCACGGGTGTCAAGGTGATAGGAAGAAAAATGGTCACAGCAGAAGCAAGAAGAATGAATCACCTAGCAAGGTCTTATCTTGAAAGACCTCAGTAAAGGGTGCACATTCAAGCCAGGAACCAGGCCAGGTTTTTTCCCCCATGATTTAAGAAGGACATTGAGGTGCTTGAGCGTGTCCAGAGAAGGGCAATGAGGCTGGGGAGAGGCCTCGAGCACAGCCCTATGGAGAGAGGCTGAGGGAGCTGGGATTGGTTAGCCTGGAGAAGAGGAGGCTCAGGGGGGACCTTATTGCTGTCTGCAATTACCTGAAGGGTGGTTGTAGCCAGGAGGAGGTTACTTTCTTCTCTCAGGCAACCAGCACCAGAACAAGAGGACACAGTCTCAAGCTGTGCCAGGGGAAGTTTAGGCTGGAGGTGAGGAGAAAGTTCTTGCCTGAGAGAGTCATTGACTGCTGGAATGGGCTGCCCAGGGAGGTGGTGGAGTCAGCGTCCCTGGAGGTGTTCAAGGCGGGTTTGGACGTGGCACTTGGTGCCATGGTCTAGTCTTGAGGTCTGTACTATCGGATTGGACTTGATGAGCTTTGAGGTCTCTTCCAACCTTGGTGATACTGTGATGATCTAATTCACCAGACAGTAGTTTTGTGTGTTCATCTGTGAGTGATCTCATGAACTAGGAGGTAAGAACACAGAAAGAGCTGCAGTACTGCCACCTTTCTAATTGCCCACTTACAGTTGCCCATAAACATGCAGCTGATTATGATTAAACCTTGCAAGGGAGCAAAATGGTTTGTTCTAGAGCAGCAGTCTCATAGAAAATGAACAGGAGTTAGGATCCTGCGAAAAAGCAGAATTTCTTCTACTTCTGTCAACGAAAAAAGGATGAAGGAATGTAGCATCTTCCAAGTTACAGCCAATGTGGCAATCCTCCAAACCTCTTTCCATATGTTCCTTAGTGTCAAAAGCCCAAATGTTCCATATCTTCCTGCCAAATTCTCTGGCTCAATCCCAATAGCTCTTACAATACTGTTAGGTATTGTCTAGTGGGAAGGGGGGGGAGGGGGGGGGAATCACCTCAGATCGATAATTAAAGATCTATTGGATCATCAGATAGATATGAATGGCCAAGGGGTGTTGTGCTGAATGAATGGTTCATGCTCACAGATTTCAAAGCAGCAGAAGGGATCTTTCTCATATGACTGAGCTTGCACCAGAAATCCTTGTTTGTTGCAGAACATATTGCTGAAGAGACTTGAAACAGGGCAGAGGTGGAGGCAGATGAGCCGTGGCACAGAGCTATACTGCTGAGGTGCAGTCTGGGGGAAATGTCTGAACTGGACTGCAGAGGGGAGTTTTGGGCTCAGGTAGATGTTGCTGGATTAGTTTCACCTCTGACTTGTTTCAGACTAAGCTCCACAATACGAAAGGCTAGGAGTGTGTCCGTGTTTTAAACTGAAGTGCAGATGCTGCTGTAATCCCACCCCTGCAGGTGCTGAGGCACTGGGCACAGACCTCAGGATGGGACTGAGGACACACACGTTGCTCAGCATGTCTCATACACATTTCACAGCTCTCTGGCTCAGCTGCTGAATGTTGCAATCTTCCCTCTGCTGTCCTCTTCCTCAAAACCTTCCAAGGTCTGGGAATGATGGACTTACATGCAGATACCTACATTCAGGAGCTGAGTGTTTCCTATCATGCCTGAAAGTGTAGCATCCCCAAACCTTAGATTTCCGCTTTAAAACCTACTGTAACTCCAGAGAAGATCCAGTAATGTGTTATGGAAAGTCATCAAGTTAAAATAATAAACACATGCTGGTATCAAAGCATAGTACAGCAAAGTGGAAGGTTCCTATGTGCAGGTGTTCAGGAAGCCACATGGACAGGTCTGTAACTGGAATCCAAACTGACATTCCCAGCCCACAGTAACTGCAGATGCTCATGACTCCAAAGCACAAACAAAACCACAGGTACCTTTGCTCCATGAGAATCAAAAGACTGTAGCCAAGATATAATAGATACCTTGTGTTGGAGGAAACAGGAGGAGGGCTGGGGAGCTGAACTCTCAGATACCATAACTTTTGATGTTATTAGTAGCAGATGCTGCTAATTTACAATATGACCAAATACAAAGGGTGTTAAAAGCCTTGAGGATTGAAGATGTCCATCTCTTGAGCACATAAGGATCTAGCAACAATCCTTTGCTGTCCTGAGATATAGCAAATACTTTGTAGATGCTTTGTCCCCCTTTTCACAGAATCACAGAAACTTTCAGGCTGGAAAAGCCCCTCAGGATCACCAAGTCCAACTCATAACCCTGCTCTACAAGGTTCACCCCAAACTATATCCCCAAGCACCACAGCCAAACAACTTTTAAACACATCCAGAGTCGGTGACTCAACCACCTCCCTGGGCAGCCCATTCCAATGTCTGACCACTCTTTCTGGGAAAAAAAATTCCTGATATCTAGTCTAAACCTACCCAGTCCATTCCCTCTTGTTCTATCCATAATTACCTCTGAGAAGAGACCAGCACCAACCTTTCCAAACGTCCTTCAGGTAGCTGTAGACAGCCATGAGGTCTCCTCTCAGCCTCCTCTCTTTCAAGCTAAACAGCCCCAGCTGCATCAGTTGCTTTGCATAAGACATTCTCCAGGCCCTGCAATGCTCCTCTTTGACATCCCCCTTCTCAAAGTGTACTTCTGGGTTAATTATTACATGCATTAATTCAGCCTGGGAGGAAAACCAGTGAGTGTGTTTCCCTGCACTAGAAGGTATAAAGTAAATCGTAGCAGGTACTATAAAACTGAACTAATTGAAACAACTACAGACCAGATGCAAACAGTAACAAATGTGATGCTTAGTACAGAGTATATCCCATGTGAGTTCATGGTATTAGGATGCAACACTGAGCACAACCGGGCCTTAATTTTGTTGGTCTCTTGTCTCTATACAGGAGAATGCTCCCTGCAGTGAGCAGTGTATATGACAGTATAGGGTGTCTGTAAGACATAAAGATCCTGCTTAAGCCCTCGGCCAGGATGGTAGAGTACCTTCTAGAATTCTCTTGCTGTTCCTGACCATCATGTTTCCTTTTTCTTCACTGTGTATTTTGCACTTAGGAATATGCTTTATTTTCTCTGGTACTCCTGATTTACATCAGTGTGACTGAGAGCAGAATCAGTCCTCCAGTTAAATAACCAATGCAGCTGTTTTGCTGAACCAGCTTCCTGGCTGGGAATTAATCCAGTCAGCTGTGGATAACAAACCCCAGTAATAGAGATTTCAAAGATTTCATACATTGAATTTTTTTTTTCCCCTTAATATTTGCAGAGTTACTTTTCTTACAAAATCTCTTAGGCAGATGTTAGGAAGTAATTACTGTACATGAATCAGAAAGAAAACGCACGTCTTGTGCTGCACTTGTGTAAAGAAACCAAATGAAAGCAAGAGGGAAAAAAAATCTAAAACATATCTCAGCAGAATCTGCCAGAATTTGCCATGGGGTTATAAAGAAGAAACAGCACAAGGCAAGCACTATTCACGAGCCATATGTTCATTGTATAGCCAAACCAGTAAACCTGCTACCTTTTCTAGGAACAGTAGAATTACACTCACCATTCACAGACAGAAGATGAATTACAGGTGCAGTTTCCATCAGTATCCAAGGGCTTTTAGGCAATTACATCAGTAACCAATGTGGAGGGCAGAACTAAAATGCTAGTACATACACCCTCATCCTCACACATCCTAAAGTACCCTCTGAACACAGTACACAGCTCACATAGGACTGATCACAGTATCACAGTATCACCAAGGTTGGAAGAGACCTCAAAGCTCATCAAGTCCAACCCATCACCACAGACCTCAAGACTAGACCATGGCACCAAGTGCCACGTCCAAACTCACCTTGAACACCTCCAGGGACGGTGACTCCACCACCTCCCTGGGCAGCCCATTCCAGCAGTCAATGACTCTCTCAGGCAAGAACTTTCTCCTCACCTCCAGCCTAAACTTCCCCTGGCACAGCTTGAGACTGTGTCCTCTTGTTCTGGTGCTGGTTGCCTGAGAGAAGAAAGTAACCTCCTCCTGGCTACAACCACCCTTCAGGTAGTTGCAGACAGCAATAAGGTCCCCCCTGAGCCTCCTCTTCTCCAGGCTAACCAATCCCAGCTCCCTCAGCCTCTCTCCATAGGGCTGTGCTCGAGGCCTCTCCCCAGCCTTGTTGCCCTTCTCTGGACATGCTCAAGCACCTCAATGTCCTTCTTAAATTGAGGTGCCCAGAACTGGACACAGGACTCGAGGTGTGGCCTAACCAGTGCAGAGTACAGGGGGAGAATGAGCTCCCTGCTCCTGCTGGCCACACTACTGCTGATGCAGGCCAGGATGCCATTGGCCTTGATCATATGAGCTGAAAGTCTTGCCCCCATTTATAGAATTATTGTTATTTTTATATATAAGTACAACTAGTCTTCAAATGATGGAGGCAGCAGTAATGGCAGCCAGGACACTAGTACAGAAAGCAAAATCTTGCAGTGAAGAATGTGGTTATCCAGGCTGTGGGTTTGTCCAGGGCACAACATTCCCTACACTCGGGAATCTGAGTAAACTTTAATGACTGAAAGAGTTACTGCATTGGTTGTTCACAGTGCTCTGATGGATAGATTTCAGGATGAGATGGTAGTTAGTAATGGTATAATTGGATAAACAAAATCAGTAGCACTAAGAATGGATTCTGCTCTCAGCTTGCCTCCAGTATCATGCCAATTTTTCTCTGCCTTGATACCCCTCTTGTAAAAGAAAATGTCTGTCCTTCCTTTCCAGTGTGCTTTGGACTGGGATTGCTTCATACAGAGAATAGGAGGCTGAGGGGAGACCTTATCATTTTATAACTCCCTGAGATGAGGTTGTACCAAGGTGTGGGTCATAGAACCACAGAATCATAGAATGGTAAGGTTGGAAGGGACCTCAAGGATCATCCAGTTCCAACCCCCTGCCATAGGCAGGGACACCTCCCACTAGTACAGGTGTTTGCTCTCTCTAGTAACAAGTGACAGGACAAAAAAAAAATGGCCTCATTTCACCAGAGGAGAATTAAGTTGGATATTAAAAGAAACTTCTTCACCAAAAGGGTTATCAAACATTGGAACAGACTCTCTAGTGAGGTGGCTGAATCCTCATCCCTGGAGGTGTTGAAAAGACACAAAGATGTGGTGCTAAGGGACATGGTTTAGCACCAGACTTGGTAGAGTTAGAGAATGGGTGGGCTCAGTAATCTTAAAGGTCTCTTCCAACCAAGATGATTCTATGATCCTATGAAATCTCAGGTTCACATTACTAAATCAGAGTTAAATAAAATGTCTCAGTAAATAATAATAATATACTGCATGTATGTTGTGGTATTTTCCATCCCTAGCAGTTAACACACTCAATAGATGGGGTTGGTATCACTACCATTATGTTGCAGTGCAGCCAAGTAAGGAAATGATTCACCTGTACCATGAGAGGTCCTTTAAGATGCCTTTTAGGGGCATAAAGCAGACCTCCATATCACACATAAGATCAATTGCACATCAGTAACTATGGCCCTCTATAATTCCACCTCAGTGCTTATGAACACATGAACCCTATAAAAAGAAATGCTACAAAAGAAGCCATTAGAATTACAAACCTGCCAGGATGTTTAATATTTCAAGTCTAAATTACAATATAAACCTTCATATTGAGAAATGCTATGGAAGCATCAGGGTTGAGTGCATTTTAGAACAACATTTATCATTAAAAAAAAGAGCTTGAACATTTGGGTTGCCAAGGCAGAAACGAGCACCACAGACACATTTTACCCTTATGGGGATTCATCAAGGTTGTGCCGTGCAGCTGTTGTCTTAGTAAAAGAAAGTATCAGCCCCTGGCTGGAAGAAGCAGAAACATAATTATGTTATGATGAGCTGGAAAACATGCAAAGAAAAATTGGAATGCAAAGCATGATAAATGATGCTTTGTCAATTGCAAAGCAGCAAGAATACCAGGCAGCACAATAATAACTCTTCTCCAGTCAGTGCTTCCAGTTTGGCTACCAAAATAAAGCACCCCTCTAACCATGGCTGTATCTGTTGGCTGTATTATGAAGCCCTGATACAATGGTGCTGGGTTTGCAAAGTGATTGAAATGAGAAAAGGGATGGGCAGGTACTCCTCAAAATGGAGGCCAGCATTCCACCTGGAAAAAAAAATCAGAATGCTGTCTTATCCCTATTTTTATGCATATTAAAATTCAAAGCTTAGAACCTTTTCCTTTGAGACATTTTTTAATTACATTTTCTGCCATTTCTATGACAGTGACCAACATTTTATCAGCATTAATATGGCTACAGACAGTCATACCACAGTAAAATAGGAAATGCCATCCTCTAACAGACTTGTTCATCTGCCTGTTCTCACAGTGACAAGGACAGGATTTCCCTTCAAGTGCTGCAGCAGTGTGCTTGTTCGAGGTGCAAACCACTCAAGTTTATTCCTGTGATGGGAGTGAATCCAGTGGGAAAATTTGACTAATTATACATCAGCACAGGAAACTTTTATTTAGAAAGCAATACTGGGCCACAGAGATAAAAAGAGATGAACATTTAAAGAAAACCTTCTCATCATAAAGGGGAAAATGATTTTCAAACAAACACATTTCAGGAGGAAGGGATGTTTGGTGGGGCTGACATGTACCCACGCTCCCGGGACGCAAAGGAGCTGTGCCTGTGCCCTCTAGTGCAAGACCTGCAACACTGAACTGCCATTTCTATAAACCAGGGGAGCTTGTGCACCTGAGAAAACCTCTACAGCGCCAGTGCTGCATCTGCTCCCTTGCTGGGACACTGCTAAGGTTACACAACTCCAGACTTTAATGAAAACCATACTGATTCTCGAGGTTGAGTTCCTCTAAAGCAAGAAGAGCTTCAATAGAATAGCACTTACTAACTTCCCTGCTACAGACAAAACCTTAGGGCAGAATTTCCACCTTTGCTTTTGAATTTCCTGCCTTCGGAGGATGCCTTTCACATATTTCATACAGAGAATGTGTCAGAATCTGGTATCACTATTCCAGTGAATTTTTGTATTTTAAAAAACAAACCAACCAAAACCAACAAAACAAACAAGCCACAAATGGACAACCAAATGAAATGTGTATTGCTCCTGTAATTAAAACCAAGCAGCTCTCAAACTAGCATATATGTAGGATGGGTCATCTTCTGCACATCAGTTAATAGGACTGAAGCCTATACTCAAAGAGTGTATTTTTAAGTATTTTTGGTCCTGTCAAATAAGGAGCACAGGCAAGACAGATACTGAAAGGCTACTATCAGCTGTCCTCAAAGCCTTCTCTTCTCCAGGCTGCAGAGCCCAAACTCTCTCAG
>VWZE01020473.1:1231311-1285884 GCA_013396675.1 Eubucco bourcierii
CGCGCCGCCGCCGCCGCCACCTTTCTGCCTCAGATGTCAGAGAGGAGCTTGATCATACGGTGGTAGATACCGCTGCTGCGTTACCCTCCACTGTTCTTTGGAGATGTTAAGGCGGAGATAAATCTTTTATGCAGCTGTGTTTTCATATCTGTGGCAGTTGCTGCACAGTCTGCACTTGATTGCAGCTGAAATATTCTCTTTAGGAACCGTTTCACAAAATGATGCAAAATAAACACAGATGGGAGAAGGCGAGAAAGCTGTAATGAACTACTGGTGTTAGAGTGATCTTCCCTTCTTCCCCCCTTTCCTTCCCCCCNTTGTTTTGTTTTGTTTTTGCTTGGGGCTTCGGAAGACTTTCATTAGTGGTGCTTGCCTTACTGACTGACTTTAATGAATGTCGCTATCAAGCCCATCAGCCCTCTGTCTTGCTTTCACCTGTTTTAAGGTATATCTTGTTGCTTCCAATACTTTGCAGGTCATTCTTCCAGAATGCCAGAGGAAAGTTCGCCAAAGCGGAGTCCTCAGAACATCCCATACAAGGACCTGCCCCATATCATCAACGCTGATGGGCAGCATCTCTTCTGCAGATACTGGAAACCAGCAGCAACTCCCAGGTGAGCATGTTCAAGCAAATTACTTTTTTGCTATCCATAAATAAGACTCTCTGATTATTATTTATAGCCTGACTGACATTACAGGGTTGTGTGCACGGAGCTTTACAGACCCACTAAGCTTTCTCTCATCTGAAAGAGCCCTACTGTAAAGTCTGTATTCTCCTAACCTTTATTCACTCAAGTGAGCCTTACAGATGTAAAATATGGAATTGCTGTCATTTCATGCACAGCTGGCTTGCTTGACAGTCCAGTGTTGCTGCCAAGTGGCACATGCAGGTGGTTGATGCTTATTGACAACAAACAACTGTCTTCAAACTGCTGGCAGCTCAGTCAGTCAGGGAGGGACAGGATTCATGTTTAGGGATGTCTGCTCTTTCTGGTTTTCAGCTCCTGACTTCAGTTTCAACAGTAGTAGCTGAAATCTCAGGGCAACAGGCAGAGTATGGTTTGACTGCACTGCTTTTTTACTCTTGGGGGTGGGGCATTTAATTATTTATAGTTAATAAATGATCTAGGGAGCTCTTCCATGATTCCAAAACTGACCTCAATAATAAGTATAGGCAAGGAACCAGATAAGTGACATTTCTCTAATGCTTTTGTCATAATTTAAGCAATGACTTTACTGTAATAGCTTTCTATGCTGATTGTGTGGTAATTATGATCTGCTGTAGAAAGCTGTCTCTGTTCCTCCCATAGTTATGATCTTTCTTCCTCCCAGTATCTTGGCATGTATTTACACAACCACTAGTTATGTATGTAGCTACTTCATATGAATCAGGACATTGCTTTATTGTTTTCTTTTTCTGCAAGACAACAGGAAAAAACTATGTTGATTTCATATGGTTAAAACAGTCACAGGAAAAGAGTTGTTCAAGTTGTAGTAGGGAGTTAAACTTTTTCCATGACTACCCAACAGGTTAGACATCATCCTGTGTCCAAATCGGTCTGCAGCTGCACTGAGAGATGAATATAGTTCCCAGTTAGTTGACCTTGGGTTTTATTCCTGCCAAACTAAGGGGCACTGGCAGGAAGGAGGTGGGCAAGCAGCAGAATACACTGTTCACAGAGGTGAGGGCAGTGCAGCCACCCCACTATAGCTCCATTGCACTAGTTGGGCTATTAGGCATGGGTTGTGATTTGAGATCACCCAGTCCACAAAACATGGTTTTTATTTACTTCTACTCACTGCCTTTCAGAAACGAGGTGGGGTTTGGCACTGATGCTTTACAGAGCTTTTGCACCAACCTGAAGATTTCCTTTACCAAAAAAACAAAACAAAAAAAAACAACCAAGCAAAAAAACCCTATCAAAACAAGTTTCTTCTGTGAAACCAGATTGTCCTGTATTATACTGCTACTTCATCATTAACTGCCCACAAAGTTCTTCACCCAGTTGTGGAATCCCTTGCTTTTTTGTATGTGTTTAATTTCTCAGCAAAGTAGAGGTGAGTGGATAGATCTTTGATCTGGGAAGGAAAAGGATGATGAACTGAGAGTAAAAACTTCGTGTCTAAGTTCTCTGGGTAGTTAATGTTTTGGGTTTTTTTAAGTCTGTCTGTGCCAAGCAGCTGATTGAGAGTGAGCTTGCCCTAGTTTTGTGACAAGAGCAGGTGGATGTGATCAGTGTTGCTCGTTTACAAGTGCACGGGTGTGTGTTTGTGTATAAGCAGGGGGGCGTGGGGGCGTACTGTTTATTATTAGTTCCTTTTGCATTGTTATGTATGAGAGAGTTGGTAAGTGACAGCATAACAACTTACTGCCTGGATCCCACAGTAGAGAATGCTCTTGAAGTGCTTTGATAGGCAAACAAAAAATACATTTCTCCCTCNCTCTGTATGTAGAAGCTCAGCAACTTTCATCTAATTTTAAATGTTCAGCAAAAGTGATCTCTCTCTATATATATGTATAGGGAGAGAAAGAGAGACACCTCAGGGGACTTTTACAGGCCTGTTACAATTCATTCTATTTCAACTACCGAAGGCGATTCTTTCAATCTCCCAACTCAATTGTTGATTCAGGTTCAAATCTTAACGCTAATGAATGGCACTATAACTGTCAAGTGGTGGGATCCTTCATTGATCCATTATGCATCTAATCCCAGCTAGGGCTATAGAAATACCTCTTTACTGCAGATGCCCAAAGGTTATCATTGACTTGTCTGCTATTAGAACAGAACTTATCACCCTTGATCTCTCCCCCAGGGAGGGGGAAAAAACGGGATATCTGCCAAAGGAAAAAAATAAAAAGTAGCCCTAGCCTGGGGTTGAAGAGCAAACAATGATGTGGCAGTCCAGAGAGTGGGGCCAACTGACAGACGTTGCCCCTCAGAGCTGGTGCTTCTCTTTCATCGCCTCAAACAGACCCCCAAAGGTGGACAAAGGCAGTGACAAACGAATGTGCTGTAGAATACTTTAAAAAAGAAGGTTTGTCAGGAAGATGGGGAAATTTTGTGAGGCTGCTTTGCTTCAGCCTCACAAATACCCAGGCTCTGATCCTGTGTGGTGTTGATTTGCCTGATCAGCCCATGCTGGTGCACATATGGAAGCTTTGTTGTAAGTGCCACCGAGGCCAAGGTTGTCCTGGGAGTGAAAGGCACCTATTGTGAGTTCCTCAGCAGGGTCTGCTTTGTTTTGAAGGGGGATTTAGGTGATTACTTCACAGGAAGCTGACATACAAAGGCACTCAGATGTCATAATGATTAGATGGGGTAGATCGAGTAGGTAGTAATGAGACTAAGGAAGGAGAGCACAGAGTTTTCCACTTTTTCATTGGATGGGAAATCACTCTCAACAGCAGAGCTCTTGCCTTCTGTGGCTGTCTGCTGACAGCAGTGCAGGTGGGACTTCCCCAGCCAGCAGCCCTGCAAGCTGCCCAACTTGTTGATCCAGTTTCATCTTAAGAGGTAATTAAGTGGTCTTGTAGAATGCAGCAAGGAGGAAAAAGCAGTATATTTTGGTGTTTTCAGGTATCCTGCCAACAGCAGGATTTATGGAGCATTAAAACAGGTAGCTCTTGGGCATTGAGTGCTCACTATTCAGTGCGAAACTTGACATCAGGGAAAGACAGGGATTTTCAGGACCATGTGATGTTGTTTGGAGAAGTAAATTATTGGTACCAAAACAGGTTGAACTCATGCCTATAGCATGTCCCAGTAGCCAACAAAATCCTGTTTAATGGGAAAGCAATCCTTGTGTAAACAAAAACAATGATTCCATGCAAGGTTAAAACCTCTACCACCATCCTGGGCGGTCTGAGTCAAAATATGAGGTAATAGGAGGTGAGGAATTAAGAAACCACGCTCTGTTCCCAGCTCTCAGACAAAGCTACTAAGAATAGAGGTGGGATGAGGAAGGGGAAGGAAAGTTGGGAGGAGAAGTCAAGACATTTCCTTTGAGGCCCCTAAAGGGCCTGGAGAAGTTCAGAGGCTGCTTTCTTTTCCTCTCGGTTCTGTATCCCCTTAGTCTTTTCTGGATGCTTCAGCTGTTCCTGTCACTGCCTAGATAAGCACAAACAGCTTGTTCTGGTGCACTTTCAGCCCCTCTGCTTGATCACAAACAAACCTTGTGAGACTTACTGACCCAGAGTATATTTTTTTCAAGAGTGATAATAGCCTGCAGCCACCACTGACTTCAGATTGAGAAAGTGATGCTCAGCACCCACCCTGTGTACATCATCCACTCCAGGTTGCATACTTGAAGCTTAAGAGACTTGTTGTTAGAGGATGCTCTTGAAAATGTGTTTTCCAGACAGTCTTGTATCTGAGCTTCCTCATCTATGAAACAGAAATCATTATCTGTCTGGCTAGCATGATGCTTCTGTGTCTCTACACATAGCAGTGTCAAAGTGCACTCAGGTGATTGCCAGCAACTGAAGTGGTCAGCCTGAGGAGGCTGCCTGAAGCTGCGACATGTGTGGGTCACAGATATGCTTCTGGTCAGTTGTTAAGGTACACTAAAATAGGCTGGCTTGTTATTGGATGTTGTGGCCATGGTGTAAATGAAGAGAGTTGCAATTGTCTAAGTAAATATTGTCTTCGTAGGAGCTCTTTCAGTTCTACACCTGACGTGCAATTAAAAATCCCAAATTAAAGAAACAAAAAGCACCTGCTTTTCTATTTACTTTTTAAATTCATTTCACTCTCTGAAAAATGCCTGTCATTCATTCTGACTTGTTAGCAGTGAAAGGCCAAACCAATAAGGAGAAAATATATTTCTGTCTTCCCCAAGGACTTTGCAGAAGTGCCTGCAGTGCAGAAATACAAATGGCCTTTTTATTTGAACTGGCCCTTAAGTTGGGGATATTGCTTGCTGATTTTGGCACCTCATTACCAGCATTTCCATGGCATTTCCAGAAGAACAGCACAGCTCCCAGCGTGAGCAGATGACAAAGCTGAATTTGACTTTCAGACCCTTCCAAAAGGAATAAATAAATAAATAAACCGAAGTGAAGTCAAAGCAAAGGGAATAAAGTCCTTAATCATACTGTGTGGTGTTAGTCTCTAGAAATATTTACAGGAATTTCTAATTCAGTGTCACTCTTGAAGAACTCTTTTGCTTGTACTGATGAGGATGACTTCAAACTAATGCACAGTGGCCAGATAGGTGTGGTGCAAAGGGGCTTGTGTTGGCACTGTTTGTCGCAGGATGAATTCAGTTCCCCCTGTGTGTCTGATCGCATTGTACGTGGTGCAAAGGAGAAATAACAACAAATGCCGCCAAATCAAAACAGCCCAGGCTTCCCCTGCTGTAGTGCTATTGCCTGGGTTTGTAAAGCCTTCCTCTCGTCCATCAGCCATGCCTGTGCTCCCTTTGCTCCATGTGATTGGTTTCTTCACGGTGAGAGGGGGCATCCTTTTATGATTTCTTACCCGTCTCCAGCGCGTGGGCATGTTCGCAAACCAGGTTCACGTAAGAGGGGCTCCAACAGACAGGAGGGCAGCTTTGGCTCTTCCTGTACGTATCTCCAACAGGCTTTTTCACAGAATCACAGCATGTTAGGAGTTGGAAGAGACCTTGAAAGATCATCTAGTTCAGCTCCTCAGAGCAGGTCACACAGGAATGTATTTCAGCATGTTTTGAATGCCTCCAGAGAAAGAGGCTCCACAGCCTCTCTGGGCAGCCTGTTTGGTGCTCTGTCCTCCTCACAGTGAAAATGTTTTTCCTTGTGTTTACCTGGAACCTCCTGTAAGCCAGCTTGCAGCCACTGCCTCTTGTTCTGTCATTGGACATCACTAAGAAGAGCCTGGTCCATCCTCCTGACACTTGCTTTCCATGTATTTATAAACATTTTTGAGTTCACCACTCAGTCTTCTCTTTTCCAAGCTGAAGAGACCCAGTTCTCTCATCCTTTCCTCAGAGGCAGGTGTTCCACTCCCTGAATGATCTTGTGGCTCTGTAATGGACTCTTTCAAGCAGTTCCCTGAGGTCCTTCTTGAACCGAGTGGCCGAGAATTTGACACAATATTCCAGGTGCAGCCTCACCAAGGCAGAGTAGAGGGAGAGAACTTCTCCCGACCTACTGACCACACTCCTTCTGTGTGTACCCCAGTATGCTATTTGCCACCTGGGCTTTTTTTTTTTCATTCTCCACAGGAGTGTTCAGCAGAAACAAATCTACCTTTTATTCCACAGAACACAAAGAAGGCAAATAACAAAGGGAACAGCAATTGTAATTCATCTGTCCCACTTACTTGTTGCCCTGTTAGGATCGGCTTTTGATCACAAAGCCTACAGCTCTGTAACATTGGTGACTTCACAAGTTCCTTGTTGTGAATCTCAAAGCAGTAACATTTTCCTTAAGCAGCAGCAAAGGAAGCAAAATCTGTTCTGGTTCTCAGTGCACCTGATGAACTCTTGGAGATGGTGCTGTCCAGCATGGTCGATACAGTAAGAGTTGGCCAGTGGAGTTGTACTGGCTAGAATATATTTTTTTCTAGATTCCTGTTGCAGAGGAGTTGACTTTCCAAGTCCCCCTTAAGCTGCTGTAGCTTCGTGCTTTTCAGAGGCAGGGCAAACATCTGATGTCTTTGTTCTTCTAGGGAAATTGTATTGTTCTGAGAGCTGTCCCTGCAGACACATTTGGCTGAGCTGCCTTCCTGGGTTCAGGCATGCCATTGTCCTAATGTACTTCCACTTGAATGGAAACCATTGGTGTTTTAAACCTTCTGTTGTCCTTTATCCAAGAGATGTGACACAACCTTGATACCAAATGGTTGATTCTCCTAAGCATCCAAGGAGATAGGATTGCATCTTGCCCATGAGGTTCCTTAAGATTTGCTTAGGGATGTCACTTACCTCATCTCCTCCCAGATACATCCTTAACTGTACTTCCCTGCTCTGTACTGTACCAGTACAGACATTCTAATGCTCTATCAATATGGTTTAATATCCTATAGGAAGGAAATTAGCAGCAGCAGGGTAAATGAAGCTTTTCAATATCATTAAAACTGTAGCTCTCCTAGGGTTTCTTCTTGCAGAGCAGTAAAATTTCACTTCTGTTTACTGGAAGAGAAATACTGGTAGAACAACCCAAATACCAGCCTTGGATTAGTCCCAACTGTAAACATCTTCTAAAGCAACCAGCCCTGGGAGAATCACAGGGTTGAGATGTCAGGAAGGCATCTCAAAACTGACCAGATTCACTATCCAGACAGTGGTACCAAGGTGTGGCCTTAGGGACAAGCAAGGAATGTCCTGTGGAAGAAGTGCTGGTGGCCAGAGCACTCTGGTCAGGTTTGCTGCCTCCAACCACATTCCTATGGGCTGTCCTCATCAGCAAGAGTCTGGAGAGGGGATGAGACCTGGAGTGTGCTCTTCTTGGGGATGTGTTTGTTTCTCCTAAGTTGCAGTATGTTTGTGTCCAAAGGGATTAATTATTGTTACAGCCATGTAGCTGTTTTCAGTGTCCCTAGACATTGACTAACACTGGACTTTATGAGTACTTCCCAACTTCTGCATGTCAGACATGCTTTCCAACCAGGAGCTGTCTTCACATTTGTTTGGCAGTGCTCAGTGAGTCATGGGAGCTTCTGAATCCTCTCATACTAAGTGATGGCAAAGGCAACTTGCTAAACCTAGACAGTTTAGTGTCAGAAAGCAGAACAAAGAAGTCAGTGAGGAGCAGAGAACAGGCAAAACACATGATCAAGGCAGTCAGTAGGGGCTGACACAATGACCAGTGATTTACAGATTGAGACTTGTAATTTCTCTGTGCTATTGGTTCCTCATTTAAAATTGGGTGCAGTCATCCAGACAAGTAACATAAACTGGGTCTGGAGCCCCTAGATGAAAGTTGTCAGTAAAATTAAGTTATTCCTTGACGTGTTGGTGGTTGAGGAGTGCTGGATATTCAGAGAGACGTTTTGAAAACGTCTACTAAGTGATGCATTAGTTGTTTGGTGCCATTCAGCTACAAGCAAGTTGTCTCAGCAGCAATCTGTTAAAGGAAAGGGGCGGGGGGAAGGAAACAAAATAATGACAGCTGGGCTAAACCCAAACATTCAGTGGTAACAGTATAGTAACCATTTGCTCCATTATGTGTATAGATGGGTAAGGAGGAAATGTACAAGCTGCTATAGGCAGATTACTGATCTTTTTCAGCCTGACCTGTGATAAAGAGGTCCTGTTCTGCATGCCTTCTTGCTTGCTTGATGCTTGAAGAGTGAGGGAATTAAACTTAGATCTTTCTGTTTGTTTGTTTGTTTTTTCAGACACAGAAGTTGGTTTGGTATGCTGTGGGTGTCAGCAGGTTAGCTAGTTCACCAGCTGGCAAGATGAGCTTATTTGTATAATTTTTCAAGATATCTCTTTACTGTTATTCTTCAAGTATCCCAGTCAGGCTTCCAATTCAACTGTCAAATTCCAGAAATCCACCTTGGCTTAATTTGCAGAGCTGAAAACAGGAGGAGTGATGAGGAAGCAGTAAGTAATGAAATTGCTGTGAAGATGACATCTAGCTGACTTAATGGTTAGGCTTTTTCTTCTTTTCTCCAATTTTGTGTGAGAGTTAGTCTACAGTATTTGTGTTATTAACAGCTGTATTCTGAGCAGCATTCACGATTTCATTTGATTAAAAGGATGTTCAAGCAATCACCATCCAGCCATTATCTGGCCTTCCACAAATGATTTTAGCAAGGAGCGTCAAGCATCTCAGCTCAGGTTGTCCTGAAAACACACAGATCATCTCTCTGAAGCTACTAACTGCCCACATCAGGAAGCTTTCTAACGATTTACTTTCTTCCCAGCTTCACTGTGGCCCCGAGCATATACCACAGGGTTGGAGCTCAGGGAACCCATAGCGTGATTTTGACTGTGCTATTAAACTCCTGCTGTTTGCTGTAGGGTCAGGTTTTCCCTCACACTGTGTGTCCATCTCTGCATCTGGCAGACTGTGTTGCCATGGGCAAGGCTTTTTGCCTCTTGTGTTTCAGTTTACACCACAGTGTGGGGAAGGGTTGATCATTGCTTGGAACAGGATAATGGATCAGAGGACCTCTCGAGGTCCCATTCCTCGCTGCGTATGCGAATACAACAAGCCTGGTTGCAGTCTTTGTGCAGCATTTGGGGGTTGTGAATGAGGAATGTTGTACAGAGCCAGCTGTTGTTATTATTTGTGCTGTTTATTTACTGGTCACATTTTTCAGAGCTGGGGGATGGAAAAAAAAATCAATCAGCAGATTCACTTTGTTTATATTTGATTTTGCTTCCAGTGTTTGGGGAATGCTGATTTGTTAAACACTGCTCCCTCCTCTAACCCCCCCTAGTTTTGTGTAGTTGGTAGAAACATTGCATCATTCTTACATACATGTGTATGTCTGGCTTTTGAAGCATCATTTAAGGGTTCTGACCGTCAAAGGTTTCCTTCCTGCTGAGCATGTTCTCCTGTTGCTTTGGGAGAGAAGGTCAGACCCCTCAGCACTGCTAATTGTAGCATCAAAACTTGCTGACATTTTGCTAAGCCCAGGATATTTTCCACCATGCCCCTGTTCAAGGCATCCCCACAGCTCTGCAGGCAGTTGGCAAACCTCTTCTGCTCCCTATACCTCTGCCAGCTCTCAGGGCACAAGCTTGGGTACTCCTGAGCCCCATCCCTATCTCAGAACTGCAGAACTGATGTCTCCCTTCCTCCCCATGTTGCACATGGCACATGCAATGGTTCAGCCCTCATCTAGGAGCTCTCTGACTCCCATGCCATGAGGAGCCCTGGTGTTGCGCTGGCACTATATACCCAATTAAGCTCTTCCCGTTCCCATTACAGGCTGTGGCAGATGCACACCTCACATGTGATCCAACAAATGGTGCCTTGTAAGTTGGCAGAAGAGAAGCTCAGAAGGCAGGCAAAACATCTTCCCTGCTGCTAGGTTGGAGATCAGCTCTGAATCTTTGGCAGTTGGTGGAGTTTGAGCCAGCCTGGCAGTGTCAGGGTTAATAACTGTGGTATTGAAAGTATTTGCTCTTGCTATTGCTGAGGCTTTTTAAAACTGGTCAGAAATATGTGGTACTTCTCAGTTCCTGGTGAGCACTCCAGATAAAACACAGCGTTCCTACAGCAGAATAACAGCTTGTGGTTTAAATAAATGTTGTTATTTCTGCTCTGCTGTAGGTGTACATGTATGTTTTGGTTCAGTGACTGCCAGATACAGTAAATGAGTATTGATTTCCTTTTCTATTTTAAGCTTTTCTGCAGAAAAGGCATCCATCCCACATGCCTTCAGCTTTCTTTGCCTGTACCTACAGTGACAGCAGCCAAGGATTTATATAACAGAATGGTCTTATTTTATTGTTACCACTCGTCCTTTTTTAATAGTAGCTGCGCACCTGGTTGATCAGGTCCCCATTCACCTTTTGGAGTTTAAAGGGTTATTACATCTAACCCTTTTTGAGAGCAAATCAACAAGACAGTGTTGAAAACTCATGGCCAATAGTTCCCTATTTACATTAGAGTGGCAGCCCTCGCTGCAATAGGTAAGTCTGCCTTGGTGTTAGAAATGAAAGAACGTTTTAGGAAGCAAATCTGCCTTAGCTTTAAGTCTTTGGAGAGCCAGATTAGCAGAGTGGGGCCAGGAAATAACACAGGCCTGAGTTTGGCTGAAGTCTCCATCCGTTTGTTAACTTCTAAGTGATCTGTAGGTAAACTATTGCAACCTCAGCCACAGGTCAAATTTACTTTGGTACAAACCTAGAATAAACATTTCAGCCTTTAAATCACATGTAACAGTGATCACTGTCTTAAAACTCCTGTGGCTCATGTTTAACTGCTTGCATCCAACTTTCTCTCCTACCTCAGGTCTACAGCAAACATGAAACAGTAAATTAATTGGAACATGCTCAAAGCCTCGACAAGCACTTTGCCAGCGACATTACTGATTTCCCAGAGGAGTAGCTGCTGGTATTGATTTTGACAGAGCCTGTAAAGCCTGTCACTGCAGAGATTCCTCTCATAGCTGGGCAGGGCTGAAGTGCAGCTCTGGGATGAGCTGAGATAGGATTATTCATTGGAAATTAATGTGCTTAATCTCTAAGTATTCTCAAATATGCGTAAGTGCTTTACGATTGTGAAATCAGTCCTTGAATTTCTGTCTCGGAGTTTATGGGATAATTCCATCCTGGCTTTTGGAAGATCAGGCAGAAAAAGATTGGCTGTTTGGAGACTCATGTTATCTCTAACTTTTTATGAGTTTGTCAGTTTGTTAAAGATAACCATTTAAGGTCTTTGCCAACACAGAAGAGCACGGACAGAGTTGGATCAGAAAGGTACAAGTGAGGACAAGTAATTGACTCTGCGCAGGAAGTGATCAAGAGTTCCACATTACGAGTGGAATTGCCTGGTTACAAACCCTGCTATCAGCTCTAAGTATTTCAGGGAATTGAAGTTTAATGTTTTGCTTTAAACCATTACCATACAGTTGGGAATTGCACAGTCAGTGCTTTATTAAAAAGTAATAATATCATACTGTCTTGAGTTCATAGAACGGGGAAAGAATCATCCCCTTTCTTGCTTTATACTTATTCACAGCTCTCTTCCAATCTACTGAAGACTTGCCCATGTAAGTCCAAAATGCCTGATCAACGTACTTCAGGTGTGCAGTTCTTATGGCAAGGGATGGCTTGGAAACAGTCTCGCCCCTTATGCCAGTTGTGTGCTTTGCAGCTTCTTTCCTGCGCAGCTTCTAGAGTGATGAGATGAATACTTCCTCCCATAACTACTTCTGTTGTCTGTACCATCCACCCCCTGAAATAACAGCTTCAGACAGGAGGTGATTGTAACCATATCTGGAATCTAATGTGGGCCAATCCCATTTTTAAGAACCATTGGTTCTGTGGGGAGACTGATTGTGAAGAACCTCTGGTGAGCCCACCTTCAGACCACTGGTGATGTCCTGCTCCCATGTGGAAAACACCTTATGGAAAGAGTCAGAAAAAGTCTGCAGGCCTGTTTTGGGGACTTCTGAGAAACACTGCTTAACATTCAGCTGTAATGTCCTCTGCACTACTTCATGATTTGTCTCAAACTATGAGCACTTCTAAGCAAACATTTGAAAGTAACTGAGCAAGTAAGGATGCTACTAGGGACTTAAAAGTCACCAAATACTTGTACGAACCTAACCAGAGGGATGTCTTTCCTAACTAAAGTAATTTCCATCATCTGAAACCTAGAGAGGCTCAACTAGAACTTGTCATCCCAATGCAGAGATACTGCTGTTCAGTTCCATCTTCTGTACTATGCAGAAAGGTGAAATAAAATGGTCAAAATGTGGCTAAGGTGCCATGTAGGGAGCGTTCATGCGTGGCTCAAGCTGATCCCTTAATCAAGCACACCTATCTCCTTTCTAGGAAGCCTGCTTTGTCTTAGAATCATAGAATAGTAAGGATGGAAGGGACCTCAAGGATGATCTAGTTCCAACCCCCTGCCATAGGCAGGGACACCTCCCACTAGAACAAGTTACTCAAGGCCTCATCCAACCTGACCTTGAACGCCTCTAGAGAGGGAGCAGCCACGACCTCCCTGGGCAACCTGTGCCAGTGCCTCACCACCCTCACAGTAAAAAAACTTCCTCCTAACATCTAGTCTAAATCTCCCCTCTGCCAGTTTAAACCCATCGCCCCTCATCCTGTTATTACAAGACCTTGTAAATAGTCCCTCCCCAGCCTTCATGTAGGCCCCCTTCAGATATTGGAAGGCTACTCTAAGGTCTCCTGTAAGCCTTCTCTTCTCCAGTCTGAAGAACCCCAACTCTCATATCCTGTCCTCATAGCAGAGCTGCTGCAGCCCTCTGATCGTGTTTGTGGCCCTCCTCTGGACCCGCTTCGACAGTTCCGTGTCCTTCTTGTACTGGGGGCTCCAGAACTGCACACAGTACTCCAGATAGGGTCTGACGAGGGAAGAGTAAAGGGGCAGTATCACCTCCCTTGGCCTGCTGGACACGCTGCTGTTGATGCAGCCCAGGACTCTTCTAGAGTTGGGTTGGGTTTGTCAGGCTATGAGCTTGTAGCAGCAATAGTGACTTGTAACTGGAACAGGTAGCAGTGTTCTGAGTACACCGAGACTGGGTGAACTCGGTAAGAAGGAACTGGTTTTGAAACAGGAACACAGTTCTACATAAAAACACCTGCTTTGTTCAGTGAACAGGTTTAGACCTGCACTAGTGAGTAGTGCTGATTTTAAGCAGTAGTGACTACAGAAGAAAACTTGTGTCTCTTTAACTGCCACCTTCTCATGCTTTGCAAGGACAGTCTGTCTAATTGCACAAGCCTTTCTTTTCCCAAGGCTTTGGCTCAGCGCGCGGTGCCTGCATTCTGATTTCCAGAGGAAGCTGTGACATGACTGGCTAACTGGTAATTTTTGTCCCTTTGGAAATCATTAGAGGTTCAGTGCAAGTCCATGAAAGAGGAGGAGGAGGTCTGCAAAAAATCTTCTTGCTCTTATCCCTAATTTGTTGCCTTTCTGTGGAGAATTGTGGTCCTGAAGCCATCTTCCATCGGCAGTGGCTTTGCTTACAAGTGAGAGTTAATTTTCAGTACAATTAACAAGAAATATCTTATCCAAGGAGCTATAGGATATATGCCAGAAACTCTTTTATTGCCTTGATTTCTTCCTCTACACCTTAAAGCTAATCACAATTTTTGGATGTGATTGCAGATCACCTTGAATTTTGCAGTTGATGTTTTCTATTTCAGTAATACTTTGGACAGTTTTCTTAGAAAGACACTGGCTGCTTTGTTTGTTCATGCTCGTAGCTTGCCTTGGGAGATACAGTTTTCATTTTATCTCTCTTGTTACCCTTGTACTGAGGAAGGGCTGAAGCAGAGCCAAGTGTAGAACCAGGATGTCTCATTCCAGCCAAGTCTGGGGGCTGTCAGCCCTTCTTCAGTCCTCTGTGTGTGTGTGGCAATGTCTGCAACTTGCCTCTTTGGAAAAAGAAGCCATAATTCTTCTTTCAAGGATTCCTGTGCTCTGTAGCAGTAAGAAGGAAGCACAGTTCCAAATCCTGAGCTGCCCCTGTCTCTGGAGTGCTTGTCTGCCTTGCAAATTCAGAGCAGCAGGCCTGGCAGTCAGTTCTGCCAAGGAAAATCCCGTCTATGTTATCAAAGTGGAGGAGTGTCTCCCTGAGGCTGTCCATGTAACTGTAGAATCCTTCACCCTCGGTTTTATCCAAGGACAGGGTGGGAAGATCCGGCCCATGTGCTTTAAGCGACACACCACGCATTTCACCTCTGATCTCAGCCTCGTATCCCCTAATATACTACATCAAAGCTTCCTTGAAACAAAATGCAGCTGGTCTCAGATGGTAACTTTTCCAAGATTTGTATTCAGAGCTATGCAGTTGCATGGTCCCAATAATTCCTTCCCTCCCACCCCTACCTCCTTTCCCTATATTAGACCACTGATGAGTTATTCTCAGTGAGGGCTTGCTTTTCAAAGAGCTACAATAAATCAGCATAAACTGTTTCTCCACATTGTTTTGTCCCAGCTCTAGCTAGATCCTGTTAAACCTTTTGTTCTGAAATATATCTGCACAACCCAGTTCTGTCCCTTCCCTGTTGATTTATGATGTCTACACTTTCTAGTGCTGTTGAATAGCTTACCCATGCTGCTCTGCCTGGACATCATGGCAGTTCTCAAATGTCCTCCTAATGTTATATTGATGAGGAATTGTGATTTTGAGGTCTGTGATGAGACCATGCTTGCAGACATGTTTCAAGGGAATTGCTTATGGAAGTAGGTACAGGTTTCAAGGATGAGCCTGAAGTCTGTACAATATTAGACAGTAGGATGGTGCTTAAACTAAAGGCAGTCCCTTTGGATGGGCTTGCATGGGAACTTCCAAGCCTGAAAAACTGGTTAAAGAGAGTAGGAAGTAGAGTTTGCTGAAGAGGTTTATTTTTTTAATTACTAGTTTGGGATCTTGTGCTGTTTTGAGACTAATTGGAATATTTTAATGGAGAAAATTATATTACAGGCTGAGAAGGGAAAACAATGATGATGTCTACGTACTCATGGGCTTGCTGAGATGTATAAGAAAAGAATATAAACCAAAGATAAGACATGGGCATAGACACTCTAGGGCTGTCTAGCTTCTTGCCTTCTCCTCTCTGCTGAGTAACCTCACTAACCACTTTCCTTCTGACCCCCCTGGCCAATCCTCCAAACTCATCCTGTGCATAAGCCAAACCCTGAAGTAAGGTAGAGGAGTGGAGAGAGGGTGGAAGGGTGGTTGTAAGCCCCTCCTGGGGTCTCTGATTCCTGGGAGGGTTATTGTGTTTCTGTATTACTTTTAAGTTGTATATTTGTGTAACTATTCCTGTCTATTGTGTATATCTCTGCTTGTACATTGTGCTGAGCTGTAAATAGAGCTTCAGTCCTTAACTTCCAGCTGGCTGAGTCTAGTCTGGGTGATTTTACAAAGTGTGGAGGGCAGGGAACTCCCAAACTGTCACAGATCTGAACAGGAATCAAGGTACCGATTCTACTAGACTAGAGCAAAACACATCAAACACCAATATGCAGAATCCTTCATAAAATCCAGTGGAAATTTTGTAGGGTGAGCATCGTGTGTGGTCCTTTGACAAAGCTTTTGCACAGATTGAACTATATTCTTGAACTACTGCTTACTTCAGCCTATCTGGAAAAGCTGAATTCCTCCAGATCTGGAGCTCTCTGAGATATCTCTGCTGATGCTGCGTGGTCTGTTATACTGAGAAAAAGTCCATTGAGATTGGACTCCAGGCTATTGTGATTCTGACTTGCTTTTTCTCCTGAGTTGGGAGAAATAGCTGTAGAATCGATAGTTTCGTATCACATAGTTTGGTTTCAATAACAAGTGAAAAGAGGAAGCTACCCAGATAGAATCATAGAATGGTAAGGTTGGAAGGGACCTCAAGGATCATCTAGTTCCAATCCCCTGCCATAGGCAGGGACACCTCCCACTAGTACAGCTCACTCAAGGCCTCGTCCAATCTGGCCTTGAACACCTCCAGGGAGGGAGCATCCACGACCTCCCTGGGCAACCTGTGCCAGTGCCTCACCACCCTCACTGCAAAGAACTTCCTCCTAACATCCAATCTAAATCTCCCCTCTGCCAGTTTAAACCCATTGCCCCTTGTCCTGTCATTGCAGGACCTTGTAAATAATCTTTCCCCAGCCTTCCTGTAGTCCCCTTCAGATACTGGAAGGCTACTATCGGGTCCCCTTGTAGCCTTCTCTTCTCCAGGCTGCAGAGCCCCAACTCTCTCAGCCTGTCCTCACAGCAGAGCTGCTCCAGCCCTTTGATCATCTTTGTGGCCCTCCTCTGGACCCGCTCCAACACTTCCATGTCCTTCCTCCAGAATTGCACACAGTACTCCAGATATGGGCCTACATGGCAAAGCTGTAGGCCAGTAGAAGAGAGGCTAGAAGTGCATTAAAAAAAAAGCAAAACAAAAGAAACCCAAAACAGCAAGAGTGCAAAGCAAAGCTCTTGGGTGTAACATGCCCTTGAAACGTGGCTTGGGACTGGGAGCACAGTCATTGCTTCTGGCACCTTCAGAGGGGTGTAACTCTACGTGTTTTCTAGAGATAGGACAGGGTGAAGGGACACACCTGCCTCCACCATAAATATTCCTGCCTAACTAGAGTCACCAGGCTGACCTCTTGGCTCTGAGCATGCACAATATGACAGAAATCACCCTAACTATTTATAATCCATGCTCATGACCCAGGCTTTTTCAAGATTGCTTGGGAACACAAACCACCTCAAGGAGAAAGAAAAAAAATGGTGCAAAATCTGACTGAAAAAGCAGACATCCCTCTTCCAAACTTCAGGTCCTACACTCAAAGCAAAAGGCTCAAGAACCCTCCAGAGAAAAGGTCACCAACAGTGAACAAAGGAAAAAAAAAAAAGTTCTTTGTTATGTGTTCTTGGAAATTATTAGATGGGTGTTTTTTTTTTTAAGGTAATCTTTAACCAAGTACCAAGTGTAGAAAATTGGAATGACAGTTGAAGCTCAGCAAAGTTACAAGCTGCTTAATGTACAGTCTTCTTAGGTGAAAGATAACTAATCTTCATGATCAGCCAGTTTTACTGGGCCAGCTAACAGGACCCTGGGGGTATGGATTGATGAAAAGCTCAACATGAGCCTGCAGTGTAAGTGCAGCCCAGACAGCAACTGTGTGCTGGGCTGCAGCAAGAGCAGTGTGGGCAGCAGGGCAAGGGAGGGGATTCTGCCCCTTTGCTCTCCTCAGACCCCACCTGGAGTCCTGTGTGCAGTTCTGGAGTCCTCAGCACAGGAAGGACATGGAACTGCTGGGGTCCTACAGGAAGGCTGGGGAGGGACTATTGACAATGTCTTGCAATGACAGGACAAGGGGCAATGGGTTTGAACTGACAGAGGGGAGATTTAAACTGCATGTTAGGTTACAGTGAGGGTCGTGAGACACTGGCACAGGTTGCCCAGGGAAGTTGTGGCTGCTCCATCCCTGGAGGTGTTCAATGCCAGGTTGGAGGAGGCCTTGAGTGAGTTGTACTAGTGGGAGGTGTCCCTGCCTATGGCAGGGGGTTGGAACTAGATGATCTTTGAGGTCCCTTCCAACCTTACCATTCTATGATTCTCTAATGAAACCTTTAACTGATTTTCCATTATAATATACTTTGGAAACAAAATCCACATATGTGATGTTACATTCTTAACACATTAAAAAGGTCTGTGAGAAGTTACCCTGTTGCTTGTCAAAAAATGTCTCTAGTGAAATGTTTTTGATAAATAAAGGTTAATTGTTCGCTGTGGTTAAGGCTGGGGCTGATGCCAGCTATAAAGGAACTAAGAAATGAGCTCAACCAACACAGCAAAGTGCAGTGCTTAGTTTCAGTAAGACAGGCTTTTTTTTTTTTTTTTTTTTTTTTTTTTTTTTTTTTTTTTTTTTTTTTTTTTTTTTTTTTTTTCTGGCAACCTACTTAACTCAGAGCTTTCCTGTCCATTAAAAAAAATTACTTTAGGAATTTAAAGTCAAACAGTCAAAACTGCTCAGGTCAGATGTTCTTTGTTAGAGCTGATCTGGTTCTGGTAACAACATACATAATAACAAATGAAAAGCACAGTTGCCTCATATAGAATAACACAGTATTAGCCTAAGTTGCAAGGGATTGATTCAGGAAATCACTTCTGTGTGTGATTGAATCAGTCCTTATTCAAGACAGCATTTGTAAACCCTTTTTGGCTTTCATCTTGTTCTTTATAAGCCCTACCAACTTTCATGCATTGGAGAAAATTTCCTGAGGTTAAGCGAGTACTTAAATATAGCTCTGAAGAGAGATGCTTTCAAATGGGGTGGAAAAGATTGCATTTTTCATATATGTAGTCATAGGAAGCTTGTCTTCAGTTCTTTGGTTCAGTCTCAGTGCTTTAGGTTATATTCTGGCAATAAAAGAGCATGCACAGGATCCCACAGAAGTGGCTCTGTTCCCAGAGGACACAAAATATTAAAAAAACCCCACAAAAACGATCCTGCTTGCAACCTTCCTCATCTAGTTCAGTTTCAGCATGATTTTGTTGCAAAGAAAGCAAGAACATGGGTCTTATGCTGAACAGAATGCAAGTCCTCAGTTGTGTTTCTGGCCTGCCAGATTTCATAGCTTTCTGAGTGTTGTTTCAAGGTGTTTCCTCTGGTGACAGAGCCCTGGTTTACGAGAACTCTTGCTCAGTGGCACAAGTCTGGTGCTGCAGTTTATTTTCCCTACAATTGTTCTCCTGCAGTTGATTGTGGAGTTGCTTCTCTAAACAATTGTCTTGGCATGGCAGATGCGTACAACATTTATTCATCAACGAAGAAAGTGAGACCCTCTAAACCTGGTTCTGCTTTCTAAAGCCAAATTCCTGCCCTGCGAAGCTGCTTACCACACAGGAAGTGCAGTATTAGAGTTAGCAGTGAGAAAGATGGAAGGACTGCAAACAGCTGAAGCTTAGATCAGCTGGTGATCTCTCTGAGAGCCTGGCCTCTACCACTTCTAACCTCCCTGATTCAGGAAAGGGTGTTTGCAGGTGCTTGGTACCAGCTGCAGGTGTGGCATCTCTGTGTGTCACCTGCTGTGTATCATCTACTTAGCAAGTTGCAGCTCCAATACAAGGAGGGACCAAGGCCATTCATGGATGACCAGAACAGTGGGGATGTGGGAATGGGAACTGGTCAGTGGTATATGCCATCATCTCCCCTAATGGAAGATGAGTAAACACGGCCAGTGGTTGATTTGAGCAATAAAGACAAATATTGTCCTGCCCTCTTGGTGTGATGAGGACCTGCATCTGATTGCCAGCTGCACAGTACTAGGAGGCAGAAACCACCGGTGGGGAGAGAATAGGAGGTGGTGAAGGGTATAGGAATCATAGAATGGTAAAGCTGGATGTGACCTCAAAGATGATCTAGTTCCAACCCCCTGTCATAGGCAGATACACCTCCCACTAGAACAAGTTACTCAAGGCCTCCTCCAACCTGACCTTGAACACCTCTAGAGAGGGAGCAACCACAACCTCCCTGGGCAACCTATTCCAGTGCCTCACCACCCTCACTGGAAAGAACTTCCTCCTAACATCCAGTCTAAATCTCCCCTCTGCCAGTTTAAACATAGAGGGCATAGATCTGTGAAAACTGTCTGTTGCTTTTGCAAACAGCAGTCAATAAGCTGGTTTCCTTTAATAACCATAATTGTTGTTGCACTAGTTAGGTGAGAGCAGGCACGTGGATGTTTACTCATGTTCAGCTCACACCTTGGCCTTGTGAGGACACTCCTGCTGAGTGTGGGGAAATCATGCTGTTGTGTGATAAGGTCCTTTCTTGAGCAAATGCCAAAGAAATGCTATTTCAAGATACTCAGCAATTACAGTTCCAGCAGCCAAAGTCAGACAAACCACCCAAAGATACATCAAATTTCCCTGCCTGCCATTAGAGACCAGAGTTAGCATGGATTTGGGTACAGGTCAGTGTCCACCAGAAAACTTTGCAGCTTGTGCATGATGTCTTCTACCTGAGATGTGCAAGTTTCCAAGGGTGTCACTAATCAATTTCAAGAGCTAGAGTTGAAGACATTTCTCCCCAGGATGGATTTGGTCCATGGCTGATATTCAACCTTTGTTCAAACAGCGTTTCTGTTGAGGTCATAGAATCATAGAATGGTAGGGTTGGAAGGGACCTCAAGGATCATCTAGTTCCAACCCCCTGCCATAAGCAGGGACACCTCCCACTAGTACAGCTCACTCAAGGCCTCATCCAACTTGGCCTTGAACACCTCCAGAGAGGGAGCATCCACAACCAGGGGCACTGAAGTCCTGCAAAATCTGAAAGCCTGCAGAGATGATGTTTTACTTCTAAGCAAATTTGTTGAAAGTAATCTCTGATACTTTGTGGTAGGAAAGAGCAGGTAGCAATTCTAGAGCAGGGGTGTTGGCAAAAAAAGGAGTAGGTATGGTAAAGAAATACTGCCAGTCAATGCAATGACTCGCAGTTTCGTGCCAATTTGCTAGTGAAAATAGGTTGAACCATCTATTTGTTATACTGCCTTCAGTTATTGTTTGCCAGGCCTAAGCTTGTTTTTCAATGGAAAGTTAGGGATTAGGTGAAAGAGTCAAATCCTTCAATGCTTGCTCAGACAAAACTCAATACTAATTTCAGTTTTTCAGGCTGTTGCCTCTGTGTTCAGACCCTAAGGCTGGAGCTGAAGAGCTGTGTGTGCATGACCTAGTTTGTAGTCAGTAAAACCACTCACACGCTACTGAACAACGAAATGAGCTCTTTCTGTTTCAGAATAACAGTTGGGGAATTCTACTCCATGGTTGTGACCATTGATAGGACAAAACTTTGTAAAGTGTCTAAGTCTTCTTGGCAGCTACTGCCATTGGGGTGCTTAAGGCACAAGCAGTCTCAGGAATTTTATTCGGTGTTTTGCAAACAAATAATAACCCAGGTCTCCTCTCTGTGGTGACTAAAGACTCACTTCTGCAGTCCCTGGCAGTTGTGCTAGATGAGAGGAGAGGTTGCAGGGACACCTTGCCTCTCTGAAGCATTGAAGGGTTTTCTTTTCTCACTGGTTTCTCTGAGCATCTAGCAGGACACTGTCAGGCAAAGTCGTGGTGCTGCTTCAATGTGAATGGAAGCAAACTTAAGACTTTGCTGTTAGGGGAATGAATAGCAGCACAGATTTCCTGGCAGAGATCTCTTTGCCAGCTTCCATTAGGATTCATTAGGATTCACTTGATGCATTTCAGTGCATACACTCAAACAATATTTCTCTGTGAAATTAAGGACTGTGTGCAGTCAGAGTAGTTTCACTTTAATCTCTATGCCTAGTCAGCAGAAAAAAATACAGATCCTCTAAAGAGTAAGTGAGGGCTTAAGTAAGACACTGAGCAGGGAAGCTGTCAAGAGCCAGGTAATGGGAGGTATCCAGCAGACAGGCTTAGCCTGGCTGGGTCTGTTGGATATCAAGGTGATAGGTGCACAGGGATTTTCTCTCACATTTCTTTAGTTTCTGCACTGGTGTCCTGTGCATGCAGTACCACAGCTGGGTCACAGAGTCCAGAGCCTGTGGGTTACAGCCTGGGTTTGATTCACTGCCCACCTCTCTCCTGTGTTCCTGAATGCTTGACAGATCTGCAAGCCCCAAACATGGGAACTGTGATGCCTCTTTTGGTGACTCAGGACTGGGATGACCAGGGCTGAGATGCCAGAGCAGTGAAGTGTAAGTGAAGGCAGAAGCAATTGGATTGTGCCTCCAATTTTCACAGGCATGTATGGAATAATAACTTGCCCTTCCAGCAGTGACCCCAGTGTCTCTGCTGGGCTGACTGCCCCTGGGACAGGTGGGACACTTAAAGTTATGATGGCTCTGTTGCAGAAAGTTACTATTCTGTGCTGTGGAATAAGCAATGTTTCCATTTCATCAGTATTTGGAGCTATAATAATAGACCCTGCAGTCTGAAAATTAGGCAGTCTGGCAAGTGCATTGATAACTTGACAAATCTATTGACTGGGGAAGATGGCAGAGGAAGAAATGAGACTGCTTCACACTGATTGTTTCAAAACCTTCAGTGGTACTAAAGAACATTTGGAAGGCACAAGAAGTTAAATCATAGAATCATAGAATGGTAAGGTTGGAAGGGACCTCAAGGATCATCTAGTTCCAACCCCCTGCCATAGGCAGGGACACCTCCCACTAGTACAGGTTACTCAAGGCCTCAATGTACTACATGACCTAACCCCACTCTTCCTAATTAGTGTCAGACAGATACCAGAGCATCTTAGCATTGCCACTTTGTGTGTGCAGTGTGCTCTGTAAAATCCTTCTGGTTTTGATGGATGCTTTTTCAGATTATCTAGCAGGAGTAAATACTTTGAAGCAGGTCCTAATCAAAGGGCTAGAGCAGGAGTTTCTACACCATCCAACATATTTTTTTTAAGTTGAAATATAGTAAGCTCATAGCAGTTTGTTACAGTGAATACAGTGTCTGAAAAAGTTATTCAAAACCTCAATCAAAGTAAAGTTGAAGAATTCACTAGCTGTAAACTGCTGCTGTCATTACTTTATGTTGTCAGTTCCTTTAATATTTTACTGTCAGTGTACTGGAAATACCTAACTCTAGCCTTCAGGCTGTTTTGTGGTTGTTGGTGTTGCAATGGCAGATGGTATTTTTAAATGAACAAGTCATGTTTATGTTGCTAAAGCTGTTTTTTTAAATAGTCACCTGTCCAATTCAGCAAAACTTCTGTAATTTCATTGCTACTTCTGCTGTGGCTCAAGTCTAACTCCATACAAACTTTGCCCAGTGAAAACACTGGGAAGGCTCATTCAACTTCAGTCCCATTTACTTGATGCCATTCTAGTAAAAGTAAAACATCACTGGTAAATCTGAAATCTTCAAAGATCAGTATTTTTGTGTCTCTCACAGAGAAGTTTCTGTTACACTGGGGGTTTTATGATCCCTGCCTGTAGTGGTACACTGACTGTGTAAGAGGCATGCACCACCAAAGTGAAGCAGCTGTTTCAGGGCAGAAACTGGAATGGTAAAATTACCAAAACTGGGTTCCGAGGATAAAATTCCAAACTCCAACCAAAGTTCTGGATTTTGCTTAAGACCTGTTCTTTAGCCAAAAACTTCATCTTTCAGAACTTCATCTACAGCATCAGATGGTGTTGCAAGATAAAAGTGAAGGACAGTGTTTATATTTGAAACACCAATCCCAAAAGAAATTAGTGGTAACACACTGAAGGAGCAGTGTAGACAGCCCAAACCCAGAACAGAGTTATCTGAGTCACAGTTGATGCCAATGTCCATGCATCTACAGCTTGCAGCAGTCCATGGTGGCAGACAAATGGCAAAAGGCAGTACCTGAGCAGCTGTCTTCCATGTTGTCTGTCCTAATACCACCTGATGAAGACCAGGTCGTTGGTAGGGCACTGTTTCTCCTCTGTTGAAACCCACCTCAGCTGTTATGTACTTGCCTTGTATCTGCTGATGCTGTCGCTAATTGAATATACTGGTTTTGCTTGCAGCTCTGAAGCCTTTGTGGGTTGATTGCCAAGTTAATGATTTATACCTTAATGCTCCATTTAGGGCCCTCGTGTTTATCGCTCATGGTGCTGGGGAACACTGCGGCCGCTATGATGACTTGGCCCAGAGACTGACAGAACTTAACTTGTTTGTTTTTGCCCATGACCATGGTGAGTAGCCTAAACCAGTACTTGATTTACAGCAGCTCAGGACTTTATTGAAGTAAATCCATTAAAGCTACTGAGCATTTAGAAGAGAGTCAGTAAAACATCCGTACCTCGGTATAAACGAGAAAGGGATCATCTGTTGCCTTGGGAAGGTCTGCATATTGAATCTGTAAAGAGATATCCCTAGTTACCTTGAGTATTCCTCAGCCTTGGCATTACTGCTAGTGCTGTTTTAACCTCTCTGTAAGGGATTCTCTTTCACCTAACTCCTGGAACGAGGAACCATTTTGGCTGGATTTATGGTCAATATTCTAAATGATCCCAGAAGGGAGGCTGAAATGGTGGCATAGCTTCCGTATGCTGATACAATTAGACAGCTATACCCTTCCTTGCCTTGGGACATGGAGGGGCATGAAGACATCACAGACCTTTCTTTGGACACATCTTCACCGTCCGGCAGGGACACCAGAGCTGGCTGTACACACCTCACCTTCAACTGTGTTAGCAAATGAATTGCTTTCTGCTCCCCATTTCTTAGTGTGGCTCTTAGTCTTACGAGCTTGGCAGAGATTTCCTGATCTGCACGTTTGTTCTGGTATTCCCATGGATAAAATTCCCAATACAAGTGCATTATCCGTAAGATGATTAATGCAGTTCCACAGTGTGGCCAGCATGATTTCCCAAATGAGTTGGGAAGTTACTGGGGCTGTAGTATGCGTGACCTGACTGATTCATACTGTGTCTATCTTTCAGTCAAAAGAAGAAAAAACTATTTCCATATATATTGCAAAGTCTGTAGCGGCTCACATGTTGGCCCTAAATCTTGCCAAGGGCTGCTCTGCACTACAGCTTCCTGTTATGCAAGGCTTCAGCACTTCACAGAGTAACAGTATTTACTCAAATGTTACCTTTGAATTGCCCTGTAAAAGATATGGCTGGCTCAGTTCTCTTAGTGTGTCAGGATTCTCACAATCGCTCTTTGGGATGTTTCATAGTAAACCCAAGAGTGCTGGATGGACTTCATAGAAACTTCTCCTGGTGGTGGTGCAAATTTTAATTGCAGAAGACCTCTTAACCCTGGTTTACATCTAATGTTATTAAATTGCTTTGGGTAAGATCAATTCCATGAAAGAAGGTGGTGATGTTTCTTGTAATGCAGCGTTTCGTTCTATGGTCTCTTACATGGTATTTTTCATAGGCAGGTAACCATTTCCCATGATTTCTGGATTTGCTTGGTTTGCAGCTTCGTGAAGCCAGAGATGTTTGCATGACCTTGCTATGCATTTCTGCAAGCTTTAGGTATACTGAAATGACATCTCAATTTCTTTTCTATGTTACTAGTATTTTATTACAGCAACATTCTGCTGACAGAAAAAAAAAAGAGAGAGAGAAACATACCAGGTTATTGGCAATCAGTTTAGGAAGCCCTCTTTGAAGGAATACCCATGGGATATTCATCAAACTGATACGATGCTGTAATTCTTCAGTCAGACACAGGCAGATTGCAGCCCTTTAGTTATGCAGTGTTTTTAGGGATCCATAAAGCTGAGAGCCAAGGGAAAGGAGAATAAAGGAGAATGTGGCTTTGTTTTCTCCCACCAAGCATTTTCAGTTGGTGAAGCACATGATGTTCCAGCTATCCTCATCTCTCTTCCTGTAACATCTCATTTGCTGGGTTCTTGTTCTCTGTGGTTGCATTACATGGCCAAAGCCCAGCACAGCCACAGTTTCACCTTCAAAAGAACATGGCAACTCACAGCAATTACAAAAGCATTTCCAAGACTCAAGAGCCACACAAAGCTGTTTACTTCTCTCCTTACACTTCTAACAGTAGTGGCACTGCACCTCTTTTTGCACTTGCACTTCCTGGCGCTTCTTAGTGGCAACGTGGGTGTCTTTCATGAAGGTGAGGAAGGTGAAGTACTTAGTCCTAACCTGGCAGCAGTTTGTAGCCTTTAGATTTGCTTAAGGACAACCCCTTCAATGTCCATCGCTCTCCAGGTGCAATAAACACTCTACCTGTCCTGGTATATGGAGACCTCTGGCTCTGACCCTTTTTGCAGCTGTTGAATTTCCCACTCTCAAGTTATGTGTAACATCAGATCAAAGCAGAGGGAAAGGTCACAGCTCTAACAGCTTATTTATATTCCTTAGATGATTCTAGCTGAAGTTCAGCTTTCTTTTTGAGCCCTGCTGCTACATTGTGTGTGGTGAGCATTTCTGGTGGGTTGGCAGGTTCCTCTCAGACACCTACTGCTGGTTGTGCTCACCATTAAATTTCTCACTGTTCTCTCTATTTAACGAAGCACTTAGTTTAAAAAAAAAGTCGAAAATAGCTGAAGCAGAGATTTTTAAATGTGTAAATATTAGCTGGTTTTGTTTTGGTGTGGGTTTTTTCCTAATGATTGCCATGTTGTACTTGCAACTGTTAAAAGACCATCTTGTGGATGAGAACAGAAGGCTTTTATTTATTCACAGCACTTGGTTGGATGGGTCTACACTGAAAGGTTAAAAAGTACTAAACATGGTTGAACTGGGTGGGGAAAAATGACTAAGGAGCATGTCAGCATTAATAAGAGCAGCAATTAGAGTAGCACTGCAAGTAAGAACTAACAGCTCCTGCACACCAGCATGAGGGAATGCTCCTGGAGAGCATCCCTGATGATGCGATCAGGCAGGCATTGGTGATCTCCAGGGATGGAGTCAGGAAAGCCTTGGCAGGCGATACTCAGAGCTGGTTTGCTGACAGAGAGGCACAGTTGGTCTCTGGTGACTGGTGGCAAGGCTGGGGCTGGGCCCATGCAGCCACAGCAGTCTGTTATCTTTCTGCTTCTCTGACTGAGTCTACCTCACTGCAGCAGCAGAAGTTTACGGTGCTTTTCTGCACGGACATAAGCAGGAATGGCACTCATTGTTTGCAGTTCCTTTCACAGGGCTTACAAGAAGCTGTGGGCTTTTTTTTTCTTTTTTTTCTTTTTTTTCTTTTTTTTCTTTTTTTCTTTTTTTCTTTTTTTTAAATTATTTTTTTTTTCCAGTGAAGGGCTCCTGGCCTTCAACATAATACCTGAACATCACCAGGAAATAAAGTCTTCTGTATGCACTACTAGAAATAGCCAGGGGTATGGGCAGAGCATTTGCAGGAATGCAAAAGGGCTGTTCTCCCCATGAGTCCTGTTCTCATTCAGGCCTCACTCCCCCCGCAGGCAGAACCTCAGGCAGTACTAGGATTTGCTTCCATGCTGAGTCGCACTACCTGACCCATCCCAGTAGCCATGTTCTGAGCTCCTGGACTGCTACTGATGTGCTTATCCTCAGGTAGATACTGTGCTTGGCTAGGAAAGAGAATATAGCAGCAGTTGTGCATCCTCTGTGGGCCTTTTCAGCAGTGATGGAAGTTGTTCTCTAAGAAGTGTATTTCCTCTGCATAAACACTCACTCTCTAAGAGTCAAAAAACCTCTTTCTTTTAGTAGCTTTGCTGATGGTTCCAGTCTGAAGACTCCTAGCCCATTCGTATTTGTCAGGCAAGGACCACAGCAGGAGCATTTGCCACTGGTAATTTATTAGAAGTAAAGAGGGAAGTTCTTCAGAGCTTCAGCTTAAACTTTGCAAGTACATTCCTTATGGGGAAATTAGCCCTTTTGTGCTTCAAATTATCTTGACTTGTCAGTCTTTCAGTCTTTTATGATGATTTGTTTGGAGTGGAGAGAGGGCTGCTAAGGGGTGATTGATCTGTCCCACCATGACACAAGTGTATGGACATAAATCTTTGTGCCTATAGCTCTGAAAACTGCTAGATTGCAAGCTCATGGCAGAGTAAAAACACTGGGAAAATAAGGGATCACTTAAACGATTCTTTGACCCTTGATCCATGTTAAGTATCATATGGACCCATGAGCCCTGTCTGGAATTCATCTGGTTTTCTCTTTTAACCCAGGGGAAGATTGAGTCATAAACATGGCTGTGATGTCAAAAGCAGACTGTGATGTCTGCTGCACAGCATGTGGGCAGAGGCAGGAACTGAATTTCCAGAGAGTCATGCTAGTCCCATCTCTCATGTTCTATCTTGTAAGCATCTGCTATGGCTTCCCCATAGCAAGGGGATCCCAGAGGATGAGGCTCTTTGGTACTGCCGGTGCTATTTTATCCCTGTTTTGACTCCATATTTGGTACAGTCCCAAGCCAGCCTAGCTCTCCCTAGCTTTTCCTTCTCCAGATGTTGAAGGAAGGTAGCAGTCAGGCTTATCTGCCTTCTAGGGCAGTAGTGAGGAATGCTTAGCATGTGCAGGGCACACAGGAGGTGAAACCACAGTGCGTAATTGCAGGGTGAGAGTTCAGACGCTGCAGTACACCACTGAATTCCTTAAGCAGTGGGAAAACTCTAAGAACCTGAGCAAGGTCCTCCTGTAAAACAAATAGCTAATGAGTTAACTTACTTCTGCCAGCCTTTTCTAACTCTGTTTTGGTTGTGGGGACTCTTATGTACAGCATGCACTTCTCCCAGCACCGATGTGAATTGTGAACTTGAAGAGCAAAATACTACTCATGGGTTTAAACTGGCAGAGGGGAGATTTAGACTGGATGTTAGGAGGAAGTTCTTTACAGTGAAGGTGGTGAGACATTGGAACAGGTTGCCCAGGGAGGTTGTGGCTGCTCCCTCCCTGGAGGTGTTCAAGGCCAGGTTGGACGAGGCCTTGAGTGAGCTGTACTAGTGGGAGGTGTCCCTGCCTATGGCAGGGGGTTGGAACTAGATGATCCTTGAGGTCCCTTCCAACCTTACCATTCTATGATTCTCTGATTCTATACTCAAGGCAAACTGGGAGACCAGCCTGCCCACCACCAACAAGCTCCAGCCAAGGTGAAACCGGTCACTTCTCACCTCTGGCACTTCTGGCCTGGTGAATGGTCTTGTAGAACTGAACCTGAGAGCAGCAGTGACAGCTTGCTAAGGAAAACAGGTCATTCCCTTTGAGCCTCTTGGAAATTCTAGGCAAAATGATTCATATGGCTAAGATGCAGCTTTCTCCATGTATTGGACAAATGTCTGGACATGCTGTTTCAACTGGGTGGTGTATTTCATCTGGCTTTCTCCAGATTGCTGCATGGAGTTGGGCTCAGTAGGTAATCATGAGACAGTACCTCTGAGAGGGGCCACAGCTTGTGTGGGAAAAAGTGATTTGGGTACATCTCTTACAGCAGAAGGAAGTGGAAAGTGTGCCTATAATTGTTTCAGAAATTGTCAGGCCTTTGAGATGGGCTTTATTAAATGGAGATGTGCACACCATTATTGTTATTTTTGAGAAGCTTTTTACAGACTTCTGCAGCCCAGTCTTGCTCTGGCAAAGTCATCTCAGCAGTGATTCTGTGACTTTAGCTCTCGTCCTTCCTTCACACTGGAATCATACAGTCCCTAATCTTTGTGTGCACCACATGGCATCTTTCAGGGCAGTAACTATTGTTGCCATCTGAGGAGAGCAACTACACAACGGCAAGAAAACATTAGCTGAATCATGAAAGAAAATACCTACAGAGTCTCACAGGCCAGAAGAAGCCACAAACTGGGACTTGGAAATGCAAGTGCAGCTTTTATGTTGTCTTGTGAAGGCAGGTGAAACAACACCATCGACCCAGGAAGCAGCTAGACCACAGCAAACTAAAAATAGAGAGAGGGAGACTGGCTGCAGCTGATGTATCTGGCAGTGCACACATACACTGCAGAGGAGTGCTCTGCTTAAAGCATTTGGGTTAGGAAAAGAGCAGAAGATCCTCAGAGGTGTTTCCACTCCACTCTACTCAGGGCATGAGACTTTCTTTGTTTCATGAACTTCCCAAGAGTAATAGTGGACCATGGTGGTGTAAAAGTGAGGAAAACATGGTCCTACTCCTACCTTTTAGAGAAGAATGGTTGGAAATTCTGAGAGTTGGAACACCTTTAGCACAGTCATATGAAAACAAGGACACCTGAAATCAGACACACAGCCTCATCTAATGTGTGCTATATAAACAAGCCAAACCAAACCTGGGCTGGTCAAAGCCATCGATTTCTTTAACTGCCCAATTTATTTTTTTTAAAGTCAGATTTAATTGTGGTGCAATCAGTGATATAAGACAGGCAGATATGTTCTGTGCTATAACCCAGAGCCGGATGCAGAGGTTGTTTGGATGGGGGAGGAGGCAGTTCAGATGCTCCTTCATCATGGCTCCTGTATGTGGACATCATTAGATGATAGTGTTGGACTGCAGTAAGGACTGAAGAAGAATGGTTAAGGTTTTCTCAGTTCCCTCAATTACTCTGTTCCTTCCAACCACTCAACTGTTTCTTGAGTGCTGTAGATCCACCCTGTGACAACAAGTTATTGTACAAACACCAGTATATCATCCAGTTGAACAGGATCTTTGGCTCAGGTCCTGGATGAGCTGAGTAGAGCTCTTGAGTGAAGCAAAGCTGGGACACCTTCTACTCCAGCCTTGCCCAATCTGTCAGGAGCTGTTCTCTTTCCTTGCTCCATCAGATAAGAAAGTGGTGCAAAGCAAGATCCCCTGGCTTTGCTACAAGCCTGCTTTAGGAGGGAATCCCTTTTGGGACACAGTAAGGATGTAAGGAGCTGGCTTTTTACTGTGAAAGAAATGGGCTGTGCAATCTGCCCTAGTTCTCCTGATTATTCACTGCTTACTAATGAGCAGAGGGAGAAATGTCAGTGGGTCATTCCATGAGATAGTACATCTTCTCAGCAGCTGCTTCTTGAACAAAGCCTCGCTGTTGGCCTTCACAGAAGGAGGCGTGAGGCTGAGACAACGGGCCCCAGTGAGAGGGGACACAGTGGTAGAAGGAACAGAGTGCTCCCTTTTAAGCACAGTGACTTTTAGCATGGTCACTTTCCAGATGTGCTCCTCAACCTGTCAGTGTTAACTGTTAACAAACAGGCTTCGTGACAGAGGAAAGACTTGTCATTCATTCAGGAAACTTAAAAGGCTTCCTTCTTCCCACAAGAGTTGAGTCCTTCTGGCTTCTCTTCCATGATTCTGCCTCTCAGATCATCCTCCGCAATAAAGAGGAGTGAGCCACTAAACTTGTGTGGAATTCCACTTGGGTGGGACTAAGTGGTGGGCATTTTGGCTGGGTGGTCCTGGTAATCAGGAATAAAACAACTCTTATTTGTTCAAAGAATTTGCTTTGGTGAATAAGATAAACTAGAGAGGAAATATCCTTGACTGAACTAAGCTCATTTTGGTTTTACAACCTGTTGGTTTGTTTCTGTTGCCCCAAACATGAGTGCAGTTATCAGCTGTACTCAGTTTTTACATATACAAATTAGTCCCCGCATCAAGGGTCAAGTTCTGCTTTCACAGCTGTTCAGGTAAATCCAAGGTAACTCTGTCACTATGTCAGAAAACAGGTCCAGGCATGTGACTGGTAACTGCATTTCCTGTTAGGGAAGGAGGGATGACAACCTGGTGTAGTGCTGTCAACAGCTTGCTCGCTCTCCCGTAACCAGCTTTGCTAGGTGTAGGTGTGCTTCTGCATGCAAGATGGTTGAGGGTGGAAGGACATGGATCAGATGGTTGTTAAAGATCTAAGGCTGAGAGAGCAGATCGTTTCATGTTGCTGCCTTTGTTACCTGGGACTGCTGGAGAGACATCAAACTTGCTTCCAACTTTGTTCTAGGGGTCATTTTGTTTACCAGCTTCCATGGCAGGACATGAGTTCATGTCAGTAAGGATTTTCACCTCAGGAAACATCAGAGGAAGCTGTATTCTTCAAGGGAAACAAAATGCTAAATAGATGTTATGTCTACTCTCAGTGGGCCTTTTTCATTAATGGTATTAATGGTGTGGGTGATGGTGCTGGGGAGCACTTTCAGCTGGTTTTCAGGAGTACCAAATTGTGGAAAGCAAGCATATGCTGACAGGCTGCTATTCTTAGGGACCTTGACAGGCTGGCAAGGACCCCATGAAGTTTCCACAAAGGTGCTTGTGAAGCTCTGCATCTGAGGTGGACTAACCCCATTCAGCATTAAAGGTTGGGCACTGAATGAATAGAAAGTAACTGTGTGGAAAGGAACCTGGGGATACTTGCAGACCAGTTGGACATGGGTCAACAGTGTGACCTTGTGGTGAAGAAGGTCACCACATACTGAGCTGTATTGGAAAGAGCACAGCCAGCAACCCAAGACAAGTGATTATTCTCTCCCATTCAGCATTTCTGAGACCACATCTGAAATGCCAGGTCCAATTTGCTCCCTGGTGAAACGAAAACATTGACACACTGGACCAAGGCCAGAGGAGGGCTGTCAAAACAATTAGGGTACTGAAGAACAAAATGTACAAGGAGAGGCTGATAAAACTAAGTTAGTTTAGCCTGAGAAGGCTAAAGGGGAATCTTATTGCTGTCTACAAGTCCCCTTTGGGAGGATGTGGAGACAGCAGAGCCAGACTCTTCTTGAAGGTGCTCAGCAATGAGAGAGAACTGACACAAGTCAGCATGAGAAATCTCAGCTACCTACATGTAACAATGTCTTCACCATGAGGACAGTCATGTGCTGGATCGGGACCCAGAGGTGGGGAAATTTCTAGGCTTGGAGATATTTAAAGTTCAACTGGACAAAGTCCTGAACAACCTGAATGAATAGGAAATACATTGAGCAGGGGCTTCAACTAGATAATCATAGAATGGTAAAGTTGGAAGTGACCTCAAAGATGATCTAGTTCTAACCCCCTGCCATAGGCAGGGACACCTCCCACTAGTAGAGATCACTCAAGGCCTCATCCAGTCTGGCCTTGAACACCTCCAGGGAGGGAGCAGACACAACCTCCCTGGGCAACCTGTTCCAATGCTCTCCACCCTCACTGTAAAAAACTTCCTCCTAACATCCAGTTTCAATCTCCCCTCTGCCAGTTTAAACCCATTGCCCCTTGTCCTGTCATTGCAAGACGTTGTCAATAGTCCCTCCCCAGCCTTCCTGTAGGCCCCCTTCAGATACTGGAAGGCTACTCTAAGATCTCCTGGAAGCCTTCTCTTCTCCAGGCTGCAGAGCCCCAACTCTCTCAGCCTGTCCTCATAGCAGAGCTGCTGCAGCCCTCTGATCATCTTTGTGGCCTCCTCTGGACCCACTCCAACAGTTCAATGTCCTTGCTGTGCTGAGGGCTCCAGAACTGCACACAGTAATAATCTCTGCATGTGCCTTCTAGCTTCAGTCATTCTTGATGAGCTAAAGAGCATCCTAGCTGTTAGCATTTGGGACGTTGCTTCCAAACTTACAGCACAAAAGGTTTTGAAACAGGTGAAGAAATGACCCTCTGAGAAGCAAACTTCAGTGCCATCTACAATTCATAACAGCCTCTTCTTGAAGGGAGATGCTTTTAATCCTTGTGCAGTGAGGGAAAGGAAGCATGTTTATTTTCACCTTTACAGTGACAATTTCCCCATAGCAACAGCATTTCATTAATGTGACTAGCTTTCCAGTTTTTGATTTGTCAGACATGTCTCATTTGGAGGAGGTCATTTTGGAAGCTAATTACTGATGATTCCTCAGCTGTGAATGTATCTTCATACAGATGTGGAGTTTGTCACCCTGTCGAGTTACAAATGACTGTTCCAAGTCACTGAACACTTTTTCAGAAGAAAATACATTTTGTGTCTATGAGTCCTGTTGGGTTAAAACACAGTCCTCATTTCCTTCAATACATTTTTAGATAGAAAACAAAGGTGAAAGGAGCAGAGTCCAAATGAGTTTCAACACTAACCTGGAGGAACACCTTTGTTAAGGGGTGTGGTATTCAAAGAGACCTTGTTTGCACCAAACAAAGGCAGAGGACAGGCAGCTTTGCAGAAAGATGAAATTACAGTATCACAGTATCACCAGGGTTGGAAGAGACCACAAAGCTCATCAGGTCCAACCCGTTACCACAGACCTCAAGACCAGACCATGGCACCGAGTGCCACATCCAAATCCGCCTTGAACACCTCCAGGGACGGTGACTCCACCACCTCCCTGGGCAGCCCATTCCAGCAGTCAATGACTCTCTCAGGCAAGAACTTTCTCCTCACCTCCAGCCTAAACTTCCCCTGGCACAGCTTGAGACTGTGTCCTCTTGTTCTGGTGCTGGTTGCCTGAGAGAAGAAAGCAACCTCCTCCTGGCTACAACCACCCTTCAGGTAGTTGTAGACAGCAAGAAGGTCCCCCCTGAGCCTCTTCTACGTTTGTGTGTGTGTGGTCTGATCAAAACTGTGGCAATCTCATTCTATTTGTCACCACAAGTTGTTATAAATGGGTTCCCTGAGCCTGCCCCAAGCAAACTGACTACCCTGTGTCCATTAGCACAGTGTAAAATGCTGTGAGCTGTGGGTGAGGCATCAGTTCCCCACAGCTTCCCAGTTCTTTCATGGTCCCCACTCAGATTAGGTTGAGGGCTGGGGCCAGAGTTACCCTTGCCAAATAAGATGCAGAAATATCCTATATATTGTGTTTTATACTTTGTAGTTCCAATGGTTGTTGTTTGATTGCACATTCATAAAGGGTGAGGTGGTGGTATAGAGCTGGTATGTCTGGTTCACATTGGTGGATTTCCTCCATAACAGGATTTCCTCCATAGCCCTGTTGGTTTTCCTGGGGGAAGCTCTGCTTGTTACAGACCATAAGCCCTTCCTAAAACTGACATCTTTCTTGTTACAGGAGATGCAGAGATGTTTTTAAAACCCAAAATTTTCACTAGCAGCAACTGCAAACAAGACATTGAATAGTGCAGCAACAAGCCCCAGAAGCAAAATGGACAAGGAATGAAGGGAAAAATCATTCTTTTTCTGATGCATGTATTTAGATCCTTTCCTCTTCCATCAGCCTGAGTGTTGCAGAGGAACGTTTGGTTGTACTGATGATGTTTTCAGTTAATCACATTCTTCCTATTGCACATCCATCTTGAATGTGAAACAGGACATGGACTTGTTTATTAAAACATGCCCTTATTAGCAGCACAGACAGGAAGACACTCCCTAGCTTATCTAGGCCTTTGTTCCTGCAGAGGACATCCCTCTGTCACAAATGGTCAAAGCCCAATTTGGTTGCTAGCAAACAGTCTTCAAGCTGTGCAGGCTCTTCCAGGCTTTCACTCCTTTGACTCTCAGAAGCTTCTCTGGTTTTGTCTCAGTGTATTTCTGCCCACTTTAAGGCTACATATTTAAGTGCTGATGCTTTTCTTTTCTCCATCTAGTACTTACCCACAACATACTAGCTACCCACAACTTGTTAGTTAAGAGCATAATCTCTCTTTCAGTCTCACACATTGTCGGCATAGCCTGGCAGGGGTCAGCATTCACTGATGTCTCTCACTTAAGTAGCACAGAGCCCGTGATTGTTTCCAGGTTCTACCTCTCCTTTCCCCTTGGAGGCATCTGGCTGATGCAGCATGTCCTGGACACCCTCAGCGTTTTACCTCTTGCATACCCCTTGGGGGATGGTGCCAGTGTTTGTGCCTAGCTCAGCACTGCAGCTTCTCTTTGATTTCAGAATGCCTTGAATTTAAAATCGCATTTATAATCTGATTCTTACGTTGTCTGGTGTGGTTTTTTTTCTTAGTTACTTGAACTCTGTATCTGTGCACACAGCATACAGGTGTGCACCCTCTGAAAGCATTAGCTAAATGTCACTAACTTCGAGGGGGGGCAGGATTTGACTCATGAGGTTTAAAGTTGCTTTTTCTGTTTTAGTAAGAAGCTAACATGTCTTGAACTACTGTTTTAGATAAGAAAAGATTATTTTTGCTCAGAAAGGGGTGTACAGGGAACTATGGGGAATATGGTTGGTGATTCTGGCAGCATGATCCTCTTCTGAACCCATTAATAAAGTAAAGCAGAACATCTGTTTAGCCTCTAGTTCATTCTCCAATCCAGATTAGATCCAGCATCACAGTAACATTCTTTTCAGCCTTGAGCATCTTCCTTCCTTATAATAACAAAAAGGGCATTGCAAAAAACATTACACAACCTAATGCTGTCTGGAAGAAGGCCTACCTGAAGATGTATGTGGATCCCACTGTGAAGTCTTCCATGTATTCTGGCAGTCAGGGAGCCAGCTGCAGCAGAGGTGTTTCAGTTTCATAATGCTCTAAGACAGCCAGTGAGAACTCCTCCACCCATTTTCTTAAGCAACAGCCAATCCTCAGATAATAGCATATCTTGATCTGTGCCAGCCATGGCCAAATTTTAGTGACCTGAAATAGAAAAGTTCATTTCCTTACTAATCTGAAAACCTCCCTGAATTTCACATAGCTTTAGGGCTGACATCCAGTCTGTTATATTTCAGTAGAACAGCAATTCTAGTGGCCATGGATATCTCTTGCAGGTAGTAATTGATCCTGTATGCTTTAGGTCAAGATGTGGCTCATTGTGTATTGCAGTAGTAGACTATGCAAGAAAGGTGCTTGGAAACCCCAAACTTGGCTTTGCCCCAGGTTTATTGTGGATCTCAGGAAAAATGCCTCGCTGTCTCAGGTTACTCATGGCAAAATCCAAGCATGATACCAACTCATGCTTGCAGAAGAAAAGCTCTGAGCTTCAAGAATGCAAACCTCTATGAATGGCTTTTCACAGGCTAGGAGGCAGTTTCAGACAGTGAAAAGAGCAGCTTAGAGTGAAATATCTTACCACTATTTAAAGGGATGAGGCAGAAAAATAAGAAAGGTTCCAGTGCAACTGTGTAATGTTTTCTTACTTCTTAATGCTAAGCATTTGCTTTCCAAACTGCTAAGGATTGGGGTTGTGGATAGAAAACTAACAAATGCACCTGGATAGAAAACTTAACAATTGCACATCAGATAATTGCATGCTGATTGATTACTTAGGCAGCTACATGTCCTTTGACTGAATTTGTACTCAGAATTGTACCTGGAAAGTTGTCTCCTCCATAAACAGTGCAGAAAAGGTAAAACTAGTGGTTTACTCCACTCCCTATTGGTACTGCCCCACAAGAGGGAATAACCTGCATTAACCACAAGGGCAGATTTCCTAGAGCGTTGAAACTGATGCCGCAGAGCCTGTCCTGTGGCACTTGGGAGTTAATTCCTCTGAAAATACTGTCTGCAGATTCAGTTCATGGGGAAAGCTGTTATACCCACAGCATCTCTAATGCTGGGATTTATTCAGGGCCTGGCAGTACTCTCCAATTTGAGAATCCTTATTTAGCTTCAAAAATAAATTTCAAAAAGTGCTGAATTGTAGATGGTACAAAGACTAATGCTCTCAGCCCAGATCACTTAAAATTGGCATTCTCCACACTGCACTTATTTTCTGGTTCTGAATGTATCAAAGACAAAGCCTGCTGGGAGACCCTGGCAGTTTGTCTGATGGTAAGGAGAGGGCAGCGTGATCCGTCGTGGAGCCAAGTTCACGCTGGGCTGGGCGGATGGCTGGGGGAAGGGAGAGGAGCCTGGGGGCTTCTCTGAACTGAGGCTGCCTGGTACCACCTGCTCATTTGATGACAGTCTTCTGCCTTTTCAGGAACTTTCCACTTAGAGAATCACAAAATCATAGTCATTAGGGTTGGAAAAGACCTGTAAGATCATCACCTCCAACCTTCTATGTAACACCTCCGTAGCCACAGATTCTAAAGAGTGTTCTCTGAGCTCCAGATATCCCTCACTGAGTGATTGCTGGGTGGGCTTGCTATCATAGCTCTAAAGCAGTATGCAGATCACTAACCTTCAGCAGCTCAGTGCTTGTAGGTCTGTATGGTTTACTGAGGTGCAGACCTGACAGTATTCATTGTCTGCTGTCAACCAGGCATGGTTTGAAATGAGTAACAGAGCGCAGAAGGCAATAACCTGCATGTCTGATAGCTGCCTTGTTTGGCAAATAGGCATCTAGTGAAGGTTTCAGAGTTGCAGGGAGAAGAATTGTGAAGAAAAGGGTTACCAAGTGCTGAAAAGCATCTGAAACAATAACAATGTAATCAATCTCTACCAAGAAAGGACAGCAGGTTTGCTGCAAGACAAATTTAGTAGAGCTATTTTCTGCCGTGCTACTTTCCCCATGACTTTTCCCGTGCACCCAGCCGTGAGCCAACTGGCAGCCGTGGGACTTTGTTCTGGCACACTGGGCAGGGTTGTCCCACTCAGGAATTCTCCCTGCCAGACCTGCTTAATTAGAAGGTTTTTTGCTTATTTGTGTTGCTCCCGGTCAGGTCCGGTAGGGTTTGGGTGACCTCTGTATGGATGTACCCTGTTCAAAACAACAAATTAAAAAAACCCTACCCTTAGTTCAAATAATCCACCTGCTGCTCACCCACTGAGCTTGTTCTAAGTGGCTATCAAAACCTACCAGCTCTGGAAGGGAGGCATTTCTTTCATGCCTTGTCATGAATGGAAACAAAACCAGTTTAATGAGGGTGACACTGCCATGTAGCAATGGGAAGGAGAGAAGCAAAAAGCAAAAATCTCTTTAACTCTGTGGGAAAGTTCCCTTTGGAGAGGTCGTTTGAGAACTGGAAGTGCAGCCCATGGGGAGAACCGACCCTGAATGCAGGAATTCGGAAGCTCTGCTTTGCTAATGACCTTTTGGCAGATTAAGTGGCAAAACACCTTGCTGGTGCCTTAGAATATGATTTCTGCTTTTTGGAAACGTTGTTCTCCATTTGCCAATTGCTGGGTGGGGAAAAAAAAAAAATTGTACAACCAAAAAAATCTCAGCCAAGATTGCTTTGGAATAGAGGAATGCTGTACTCTGACACCAAGAGTCTCACAGGCTAAACAGAACCCACTGGGAGCCCTTGCTCTAGAAGGGAACTTGTGTTTATTTTAACATGTAAATAAATGGGGTGAAAAATAGGTCTTTGTCGTTGTTGTTGTTGATAATGATGTGGGTTCCCAATGGGTGGTCTGCATGGAGGGGAACTTTTTGAAGATAGCTTGAAAGGAAGTTGTGTCTGTCCCCCAAGACATTAGTCAGCAGCGTGGAGGGAGTTCTTACACGATCCAGCTTTCATCTTCTTCTTGTTGCCTAATCTGCTGCTAGCAGGGAGGAACTAGGACTGCCTTCTCTCAGATGAATTTGTTCAATTGTTTACTCAAGCATAAGAATATTCAAGGCACACGTATGGATTTTGCAATGTAAGTGGCTTACTGGGTGCTGCTGCAATGTGCTGGGCAAGGCTCCCTGCTCAGAGATCAAGAGGTGGGTCATTAACTTGCAGCGCTATTTGGAGAGGAACAATCAGGAGGATTGTGCAAACTCTCAGGCAGGGCAAATGAAACCGTCTTTGAGCAAATAGAAGAGCAAGAAATGAATGGCCTTTGTTAAGGAAAAAAACTGAAATGTTTTCTAGTTAAACAAGCTGTCATTTAGGACTTAATAGCATGTGCGTGTTGGAGAACCAACCCACATGCCAGCCGTGCTTTGGAATAAATGGGCAGGGAAGGCAAAGGGGAGTGTACAGTTCCACTCCAGTGCTGCCTCTTTCACTGAAAACCCTGACATTTTGAATTGATGTCCCAGATGGTTTAAAGCTAGGGCTTGGAGCAGAAAGTTAATGCAAGTGGACTTTCAGCTTTGTTTTCGTCTGGGGAAAAAATTAAGTTTGTACCCTGGATTGGGATTTTCTGGTCCTAAAACAAGAGGAGAGAATTATACATATGTTTTAAAATGATCCCTCCCTGGAGGTGTTCAAGGCCAGGCTGGATGAGGCCTTGAGTAACTTGTGCTAGTGGGAGGTGTCCCTGCCTATTGCAGGGGGTTGGAACTAGATGATCCTTGAGGTCCCTTCCAACCTTACCATTCTATGATTCTATGAAATAGTAGTGAGGTTTTCCTTGGCTGCTCTTCTCTTCCAGGGAATGTGAAATTCACTGGCTACACTTGGTGTTATCTTGTCATATGTGGACACCAGAAAAGCAACCCATCTCTGCTCTTAAAAGATCAGCAGCATGTAGGTCAAGTGAGCTGGTGTGACCCTGGATTAACTCCAGCAAATCCATGCAATTTTTTTCTGTGCTGGTACTGGGTTCAGTATCTTTGAAGAGCAATTCAGATGCTAAGCAAAGTCACCTCAATGATACTTCAGGAAATTATCTACTCCTCATCAAAGGGCAAAATCTCAGTGCAACACTGCAAGAATAACAGCTAAAAATGTTATAAGGCCTTAAATAAAATCACTTAGACTAAGACTCCGTAGAGGCACTGTAAGTTGTACTTCACTGGTTGCTTATCTTAGATTTATATTGTGATCTTCATCCCGTGGCAAGAGAAATTAGACAGGAATTGGTTCACCCATCACCAAAAGAAACACCCTGGCAGAGGAACTCAACACCTGCTCAACCATCCATGCTGGCTTTCTGCAGCATGTCCATATCATTAACCCCAGCAGTCTGCTTAGAGAAGGGCATTCCTTTCGGCTGCCTTTAGCTTTCATATCACAGTATCACAGTATTGCCAAGCTTGGAAGAGACCTCAAAGATCATCAGATCCAACCCGTTACAACAGCCCTCAAGACCAGACCATGGCACCGAGTGCCACATCCAAACCCGCCTTGAACACCTCCGGGGACGGTGACTCCACCACCTCCCTGGGCAGCCCATTCCAGCAGTCAGTGACTCTCTCAGTCAAGAACTTTCTCCTCACCTCCAGCCTAAACTTCCCCTGGCACAGCTTGAGACTGTGTCCTCTTGTTCTGTCACTGGTTGCCTGAGAGAAGAAAGCAACCTCCTCCTGGCTACAACCACCCTTCAGGTAGTTGNCCTTCTTAAATTGAGGGGCCCAGAAGTTCTTCAGGGTTGGCTTGGGAGGTGGCATTGCTGAAGAGGATGGAGAATACTCTTGTGTATGAGCTTTGTGGAAAAGGAATTGTGCTCCGTATTCCTCTTTCATCAGCCTTAGCATTTACCAGCCATGCCACAGCAGTGTCCTGATTTTGTGACAGGAATGACAGAGTTACCCTGCTCCAGGTGGTGTGGGAAGTGACTATAGTACATGCAGGTTTTCAGGCTGTCTTACTCCTTTTTCATTGTATGACATCCCAGGAGACACTTAGATTTTTAGTCTGGCCACAGTGCCTGTTGTTTGTAAATGCAGCCTATGAAGAGCCCATTATTTTGCAACACACTCGTTCAGATAGGGTTTTTTTCAGCATGTTTTTGTGAGCAACATGACGTTCCAGGAAGACTTTTAAGGAACTGCAATTCAGAGCCAAATTCAGCAACAGTATAAGAAATGGGCAAGTCTTCTAAAGCCAAAAGAGCCATGCTTGTATCCATTAGGGATGAATTGGCTCTTAACACAGACAGAAACAGTTTTCCTTGTCGGACAGAATGAACAACTGCTCTGATATGTACCAGGTCACTTTGTTTGTCATCTCTGGAGTACAGAAAATATTTTCAATGGCTTCAGCAAGATGACTAGTTCTCTGCTCCTCAGCAACAAGGCACAAATAATTTTAGTATAGAAAATGGCCTGTTTCTTTACTATTTTTTTTTTAACTAACCAAGACAACAAACAATATAACTCTGTGTGTGCACTATTCTAAAAATATCTAAGCTCTGCAAATGTGTCTCTGATGTGGGAGGAGAAGGCTTTCAGTTTGCTGCACTCTTTGTGTGAGGCAAGTGTATAAAAACTAACCAGCAAATACTGAAAGAAAAATTATTTTCCTAACCCCAAGAAGGCAGAGGGAAGCTGACAACTTGTACATTCAGGACAAGACTCCTTTTTGGTAAGAGAGATGCAGAACCCCTCTGCAGTTCTTAGTTACGTGCTCCATAGCTAAAACACCAAAGGTGAAGAGATACTTCTGTTGGCTAGTGGCTTTATAATGTACCTGTTGACATGGAAAACCCAGGGTACTCACTGTGTCTATACAAGTGGTGTGAAAGAAGGGATGCTAATGGAGAAGACAGGTCACAAGTTACTAAGCATAAGAATGTGTTGAGCTGTATTTCACATCATAATGGAACAAAAAGGTGGAGGCAGTGCTGAGAAGGAACTCTCTCCTGTTAGTTCCTAAAGCTTTCCATCTGATGTGGAACTCCTGCAAAAGCCTTAGGCCATAAGCTTGTATTAAATATTCACAGTGCTTGTTAGTACTGTGCAGTAAATTTACTGTGCACCACAAACCATAGTCTCGTTCCCTGGTGGTCCAGACCGTGGGATTAGCTGGAGCACTCCACAGCTGCTCTCCAGCCTAAGCACTGCTTTTGCTTCTTGTGGAAACCAGAGCTGTCAAAGAGGATGAGAGAGATGTGCACAGCTAAGGTTCAGTCAGATGAACGTTGAAAAGCTCACCTCCAGGGTTTAGCTACACAATACACTGCACCACAACAGCTAACCTATATGACAACTTAATCAGAATCAAGGTAGCATGGCAAATCCTAGGACAGCTTATCCTGCTTCTCTTAGCTAAAGGTCCTGTTTTTGCTCTCCAGCTGCAAGCAGCTTGAAGAGTGCCTACATGTGAAGGGCACTGAATGCCTTCCACCCATCAGACTTGATTTGGTTGGGGAATGAAAAGAGATGGAGGGAGTGAAAGCAGAAGAGGCTCCCAGTCTGTCTGCAGGGCAAGCTAGCCACTTAGTTGAGTAGAAATCTGCAAGATGAACCTGGAGGTGTTTCCTGTGTGTATTTGTTCAGTCAGTGGAACATTGCTGTACGTGTCACTGACAGTACGGGCACAGGCTGTTGACTTTTCCAGATGTTGATTGTACTGCTTTGAAGCTTCTTCCTGTTGTTTCAGTTGTTTGTGTGTCTGAATGGTGGATTGGATGTACTGCCCCTTAAACAAATAATTAACCACTGAGAGCTTTGAAACCCGGTATGTTTAATTAATGAGCTTTCCTCACTTGATGAAAAGGATGTGTACTTGATTCATTACAAAACAAGTGTAGTTTTTTTCAATAGTGAACTGTTATGACAATTTGAAGTGTTTAGTAGTTCATTTTTTTTTCCTGCTATTAAACCTTAAAAAACACCCAAGCAGAAAATCAAGGCTTCACACACCATTTGCTATGTAAACCCATTATTAGTGTCGTCTTGTGTATTGTCTCACCCACATTCTCCATCTATGTGCTTTCTTCCATATCCTCCTCTGCAAAACTGTGCTGCCTTGCAGTCTGGGATTAGAGTTAATTATTATTTTGAGATCTTGCAGTACCTTGGACAAAGGTCTGTGATGAAGCCCTGTGGTGCTGGGTGCTGTACAAGTGCAAAAAATCCCAGTCCTTGCTCAGATGAGTTTCAGGATATTTAAGTACAGGCATCAGCTGTAATGCCTTGTGACAACTGCTGCACTGACTTCCAAAATTGAAACATTTCTGAAAACTGCATCTGCTTCATCTTCTGCTTTCTAAGTTTCACCTCCAAGTCTGAATGCATTTTGTGTACAACAGAGAAGAAAGCAGAGGCGGGCAAAGGCTGCTGTCTCCCAGTCTGTGGAGTTTGGATATTAAAATAAGCTACTGAAGTGATCCCTTCCCATAGCAGTGGGATTGCAGGGTAGGTTGTGGGCCACCACAGAGAGGTCACCACCTGAGCAAGCTGTCACAAGCTCAGGAGGATCACAGGAAGGGGATTAGGTAGGCACATTTGCACCTTTCACACCAGAAGAGCCATCCAAATTTCTGTCACTGACATCTTCTCCTGACTGGAGACACAACATTGCTCCTCTGTGTGGGCCACAGAGTAAAAGCATCATGAAATCTTTTAATTATGGTTTGTTGGGGTTTTTTGCCTAAGAAAGACAGTTTAGCAGCAGGGAGAACATACTATTGTCATCTCTCTCTCCAGCAGCATCACCACCTGGTGAGGTGGGCTCACCTTCCTGTGTGCTGCGGTGTCCAACACCAGTGAGGAGCCCATCTTGTCTCTAATTTGGGGCACAAGGCTGAGGCAGAGGCCATCAGGAATAGAATGAATCTTTGAAAAAGCCATTAAACACATAATACTAATGTAAATGCCTCCTTTTCCAAAAGGCATTTAGGCATTTGCTTCAAATAGATTTGTCAGACTTTCGGAGACAGTGAGAGAAGAGGATCTTCAGCCTGAGCTTGGTTGTGGGCTCTAACCAGAATCCTTCCTTTGCACCCCACTGTCATCACTGTAATGTGCTGCCCTGCCTGCTGTTAATGCAGAGCCAGTGCTGAAGTAGTAACCACCTTTTGTGGCTTTCAACACCTCTTCTGGGAGCTGAATTGTACCCATGCTCCAGCTTATTTCTGTCAGGTGCTACAGCATGGAGCCTTGCCAGTTGTCCCCTCTGATGTAATTAAGAAATGCCTTTTCAGTGTGGGACTCTGCTGTACAGAAGTGGTTGCTTGGCTGTGGCTGGTGAATCATTGACATCACAGTGGTGGCACTTCTCACTTTTAACTACTGAAAACTCCTGGCACTCCTGTCTTGGGGCCATTGTGTTAGGAAGCAGTAAGCCTGGAGTGCCAGATCTTCTCATAACTCTCTGTGTTCTTGTTTTCCCACTTGAAAATCCTGGAGTTACATATCTAGAGAGGAAAACAAACACACAGTGTTTGTATCCTGAGGCAGGAGTCAAGCCCTACATTATTCCCTGTTATTTCCACCATCAGTTGTCTAGGGAGAGCATTTCACCCCCAGCTGCTTGCGATGGTGTCCTCGCTACAATAAAACTGGATCCAAACCATCCCCTTTCACCTGAAGTTGGAAACATCAAAATACATGAAAAATCAAAATGCAGATTCTGCCTGGAGAATTACAGCTCCCTGGGCAGATTCCTCACGTCCTTTCTCTCTGTTTTATGGCTTTTCCATAATAAATAGAAAGCAAAGGCTGAAAAAAAGAACGTATGCCATAATTTCTGCTCTCCCATGACTGCAAGCTTTAAGGAACAACACTTGAATCGGTAAATCTACAGCAGCATAGCTGAAGTCAACACTTGACCCTGCACTTCCCCTGTCACTTCATCTTCCATAGCAAAATGTTCCTGCTGAAGCTCTGAGGAGTGATTCGGTCCACACCTGAATGTGCAGGGTCAGGCCATGCCTTTATCAGGAGGGTTTGGCAGTAGGAAAGAGAAAGAAATATGTATAATGTTATCTATAAGTGACCAGCATGATACCTGTGGGTTTGTCTGGCTGACAGTATGGCTGATGGCACACATACAAGTTGGTCTGTAGAACAAAAACTGTGCAAATACTCAAGGGTGGCCAAGGTGTGCTGCCATGCTCAGCCATCCCTTCAGGGCCTCAGAAGGCTGTGTGCTGATGTGCCGTAGCGTGTGGGGAGGCAGGCACTGCCAGGCTCTTTCCTCTGCCTAATGCTCTTAGTGGTCATAGCTAATGGACTTGAGGATGGATTACTTCAGCTGTGATTTTTTTTGCCCCAGCATCTCCTCATCTGCAGTCCTCCTCCCCAGCAGTCCCCTCATCTGAATGAGTCTGCCCAGCAAGCCCAGAACTGGAGTGTTCATTGCTTCAGGCAGTTTCCATCTGGCCTTTACTGAAAGGAAGGGAGTGTCAAGTTGCGCTGTGCTTTTTATTTACATTTTTTTTCAGTATATCTCCAATCTCACCAGAGTGTAACATTTTTTGAGGCACATGAGGCAATGTCAGCTGGAGCCTGGCTGTTCTGGAGTGGCTTTCAAAAGCAAGTCCCACAGCACAAGAGAATATGGGCTTTGACAAATGGAGGAACTCTCAGAAGCATGCATTGGCAGGGCCACAGAATACATTGTGCGTGACAAAGCACTTCCCAGATTTCACCACCTCAGATATTTCATCAGTGAACTTTCAGCGTTGTCTTCCTGTGCAGGCAGTCAGTGTTCTTCCATCCAGAGAGGTGTGTAGCTTTGAAGGATCTATAATCATAGGTGAAATCATGCTTTCTGACTGAATTGATTGATCATCAGTTACTGTTCTTGTCTCTGCAGTGGCAGAGCTGCAGTCTGAGCGAGCTCATGCAGAAAACACAGAGGGCAGAACTTAATAGCAATTACATATTGGGCCAGATCATTGCAGCCTTTATTCAGACATTGTTTGAATGAAGTATGTTATTATTCCAGTAGTGTGTTTGGTTGGAAATGAAGGCTTAGACCTTCTAATTCTAAACTTGCAATGTGAGAAGCTGTGGTTTGGATTCTTGTTTTTAAAGGCTTGCCCACGGTTACCTCGGTACATACAACCTGAAATGGTCAATCACTGAGGCACTGCACATGTACAGTACTAGCAGTGACCCACATGAGCTGGATGTGAAGCCAAATAGATATGAAACTTGTCTGACAGTTCTTGAAAGTGTCACATGGACGTGCACTGGCAGTCAGAGCTCTTTACAGACGAGCATCTTGTGGTTACGACATCACTTTGTTGAAACCAGAAGCCCCAGGGGAGTGTTGTGATGAGGAACTCATGGAGCTGTGATTCTCATGACACTGTTGTCTCCCCTGAGTGTTGTGTCACTTTGATGTAGAGTAGCCTCTGGTTAGTTCCAGTTCTGGGTGCAAGTGGTTCCCCTCCTCTTGCACCCACCATCATGCCACTGACACTGTGGAACCAGTATTCATTTCCACCACAACTCAAGGAAAATAGCTTTACATAAAGGCTGAACATGACCTTTCATTCTTTACAGCTTTAAAACCAAAAGATCAGAGAAAAGCATTTCAATATTCTTGACAGTATTGGTTGTGCATGTCTTTTCATCTGATAGAATCATAGAATCAGGCAGTGTTGGAAGGGACCACAAGGATCATCCAGTTCTTACCCCCCTGCCATGGGCAGGGACACCCTACCTGATCTAGGGATCAGGCTGGCTAGAGCCTCATCCAGCCTTAAATACCTCCATGGATGGGGCTTCAACCACCTCCTTGGGCAACCCATTCCAGGGTCTCACCACTCTCATGGTGAAGAACTTCCTCCTCACATCCAGTCTGAATCTCCCCACCTCCAGCTTTGCTCTATTACCCCTAGTCCTGTCGCTACCTGATATCCTAAAAAGTCCCTCCCCAGCTTTTTTATAGGCCCCCTTCAGATACTGGAATGCCACAGTAAGGTCACTTCAACTCCTCCTCTTCTCCAGACTGAACAGCCCCAACTCTTTCAGTCTGCCCTCATAGGAGAGGTGCTCCAGCCCTCTGATCATCCTTATGGCCCTTCTCTGGACTTACTCCAGCATCTCCACATAGAAGAGGTGGGAAATTCAGACTTGCAGTAAACTCATTCTCTGGCCATATAAGTTTAGTTTCTTGGAAGAGAAAAGAGAAGAATGGTAAAATAAAAGAACACAACCCAGCCATGCCATCTGACTGGGATTGTGCTAGGGGCAGGGACAGTATCAAAACAAGAATTTTGTGTCCTTCCTTTACCCAGACAAACTGCTCTGCAAGCATTGCTTGATGCGATCTGAGTGGGGAATAGCAGTTCAGTAGTTAAAATTAGGATCAAAATGTGGGTTCATTAACTTAGTAATAAAAAGGGCCCAAGCCCTGCAGAAATCCAATGTGTTGCTTGTCACAGCTATCTCACAGGTACTTCTTGGCTTCCACAGTTGTAACTGTGCCTGTTATGAGCAGTATCATCGTTATGTGGTAGAACCAGGGGATTTTCTCAATGCTGAGAACCATAAAGGCTTTCCAGACCTGCTTCTACCTCATCCAAAACCAGAGCAAAGCTTCACAGCTCCTTAACAGGAAGTCATGGCCCATACACAGACCAGGGCTACAGGGTTTGCTGTTTCTGCTTGCTCAGCTGTCTTACACAGGCACTGTAGAGAAGGAGGTACTAGAAGCAAGAGAAAAAAAAAAGTAGAAGTGCAGAATTCTGCTAAGAGAAAACATGCCTCTCTCAGGCACATTAAACTTGTATTAACCTGCTAGACTTGAAGTTTAAATACCAGGCAGCTAGCTCATTTGAGATCCACAAAGTGAGTGGACATGTCCCAAAGTTGGGGAAAATTCTCTTTCCATCTGTAGTGAAAATCAGTTTAATGTTGATAGACCCACTGCCCACACACACAGCTTCACTTCTGTGTATTTTAATTGTATCTTTGCATTTTACTTGGCTGTTTGATTTGTTTCTGGTCACTGATCCAGGCCAGACTCTTGCTATATCATGTTTTGGCAAGAATTGGAATGTGTGCATGAGAGCAGAACCAGTAATATGTTATCTGTAAATGACCAGCATGACGTCTGTGGGTTTGTCTGGCTGGCAGTATGGCTGGTGGCAGTGTTCACTGCAAAGAGACTCAGCTCTAACAAGCAGCTGGCAGGGCAAAAGAACAAGTCTGGGGCTCAGTTTTGCTTAGATGGAGTGTATTTAGTCCAGCTTTTTATTAGGAGTTCTGTCTAATTTGCAAGGTGCTTTTTTTTTTTTTAATGGCTTACAATAAAAATACATTTCATAATAATAATAAAAATAAATTTGAACATACTGATACAATTTCTGGTGTGACTACTACCATCAGATCTTTGGGCTGGGCAGGCAATGCCCTTCTTTGCTGATCGCTGGGAGGGTACCATACAGCATGTAAACAGTTGTCAGGCGGTTCACATCCTGTGACAAGCTACTGCCCCTTTGTGCTTTCAAGTATGCCTAAGTGCCCATTGGAGAAGGCTTACTGAGACACATAGCAGGAGGGAGATGTTGTTTGAGACTCTCTGTGCCCTATCCCACAAGGATGGGAAGTGTTTTTCTCTTCACAATTTTCCTAACAACCTGCGTGGAACAAAAACGTCAAGGAGACTATTTTTAAGGAAGAATCCTATTTGTGATAGGTAAAAATATGTATGTGTGGCCAGGTAAACATGCAGAGTGCTTCCCTCAGGGGTATTACTTTCAAGCCTTTGCAAGCTCAAATTGCCTGAGATTCTGCTTGTGGTGATGTTGGCTCCACCTCTGCCAGGGATGCCGCTGTTCCCATAGCAACTCACCATCTCCCGTTTTAGTCTTCCCCTTCCCTTTGATCAGACAAAATAATTCCCAAATACAGAACGAGCTACAATGTCCTTGTGCAGTACAGTTTGCATTAACACTTGAGGAGGAGCAGGCCACTGGATACTTTCCCCCTGCAGGTTGTCCTACCCACCAGCACTTGGCCTCCTCTGCTCAGACTGCTTCATCTCATAGCAGAGGAGAGTTCCAGCCCACCTAGTGCTCCAGGGTATCGGTGAGAAAAGGCAGGACTCTGCAAAGCTCAGACACACTCAGGCACTGGAAAACGCTGTGTCCACGGCCCATTTTGTTTATAGCCAACCCATCTAGCCTTCAGAATTTCTGTTTCTTGCCAAGACCTCACACAGCAGTTACTGCTCTACAATGAGGCATCAGTCCCCAGTGCAGTGATCCCTGAGTTTTTGCCATCAGACCTCAGCGCGCAATCTCTGGGGCAAAAACACATTTCCCAGAATGCAGTGACCTGCATCATCTCTACGGCAAGGCAAGTCAGCCCCTCTGCTCTGCTCCCCCTAAAGCTGAAGGTGATACAAGCTCTTAGGTCAGTGCTCTCTAGTTTAGAAGAGCAGGCAGAAACACAGAAGGTAAGATTTATTTTTTTAAACCAGATCACAAATAGTATGGCTCTGTGCAGCTTCCTTTGTATTTTTGCAGTACTCTTTCAGTTGAGAGGTGACTGCAGGGGAAGGTCAAGTTAGGACAGTAACAGTCCAATACACAAATTTCTGTTAAATTCTTGCTTGATTACAGCCACTGTTTCAAATGACTTAGCTGCGTGCTCTACTTTTCCCCTACAGTTGGCCATGGGCAGAGCGAGGGTGACCGTATGGTTGTCTCAGATTTCCACATCTTCATCAGAGACAGCTTGCAGCACATTGATCTCATGAAGAAAGAACACCCTGAGCTGCCCATTCTCATTCTGGGGCACTCCATGGTAAGCACCATCCCCTACCCCTCCTGGCAGCCCCTGGGACACGTGCCATGGCAAGTGGTACTCAGCCCACAGCAGGAAAAACAAAACTACAGCAACCTTCCCTTCCACTCCATTCACTGCCTGGTCTGCAGCATGCCTTACACCACCAGAGCTGTCCCGACTACAGTCAGTCCTTATCCTTTCTACCTGGATCGTGGCCCTAATGAGTGCCGTTTGCAACAATGGGACCATTCATTCACACTGGGCACATGGCAAGACCCACCACCTCCCTGCAGCATTGGGCTTCTCCTTTTGTTTTAGCCATAGCCAGGAGGTTAAATCCCCCAGAGCTTTGTGAGAGGCTGCAGGATGAAGCACAGGATTGCCATGTAGCCTCTCATTCTGTTAAACAACCTAGCTGGAAAATGTACCAGGGATTAGGACTGCAAAAAACAAAGGCACTGATTTGGGGAACAGATCTGAAGTCTGATTGTGGCAGCACGGGCCAAATCCCTTTATTCAAGCTCGCAATATTCTCCCTGATGTCATTGATCTGCTCTCCCTGCCTTCCTAGAGGAGAGGAAAATGAATGAGCACTTTGGGATTCAGCCCATGCTCGGATAAACAAGTGTTCCTGCATAAGAAGGCATGGCATGCTCTGAAGTGCTTGCTGGGCTCCAAAGCGTTGTAACAAGGAGCTAATTTCCCAGTGAGGTCTTTGAGATGCTTCTCTCTCATACTCCATTTAACAAGCCCGTGGTTGTCCAGCAGTGTGGAAGGTCACCAAATATTTCCCTTGGCAACTAATCCGCTGCAAACTTTCCTGAGCAAGCCAGCCAGATCCTTTCTGTCCCCAACCCCTCACACCCCCAGCCCCTGTCCTCGTGCAGAAGGGCTCAGCACGGCTGGCATTCAGCTCTAAACCATGGGCTGGATATTTGTTGCTAGGCCCCAAGGGCAGCACTGCAGGGCTGCAGGAGCTGGGGACCCTGGAGAGGAGAATATTTAACTTCCAGTAATTGGCGAAGATGTTTGCATGGCAGATGGCAGCATCGCTGCTGCCCAAGTTACAGTGCCGCCAGCACGGAGCAAGCCTGGCTTCACAGCATCTTCCTGATGCAGCACCAGTTTGTCACACTGATAGAGCCTCAACTTACGTTTCAAGTCCCACCTGGACTACCACTTCAGACATTTTCTTCTTAGCCTGTTAAAGTGAGGAGGACACAAAGCATCCTAGGGAGCTGACAGACATTGAGTGCAGACTTAAGTGTGATATGAGGTCTTCTATGAAGAAAACAGAAACCAGATCTCTTCTCCCTCACGAACACCAGGTACTTCTACTGCCCCTGGCCCTCCAGCCTTCCTTGCTGACCACACTGCATTTTCACTGAGGCAGAAATAATTTCCTTGTTAGGACACGAATCCTGGATTACTGTAGAAATGAGATGTTGACTCCTGTATTAAGCTGTGGGCTGTTATTTTGCATTGCAGGGGGGAGCCATCTCCATTCTGACAGCTAGTGAGAGACCCAGTGAGTTTTCAGGCATGCTGTTAATCTCTCCTTTAGTGGTAGCCAGCCCAGAAGTCGCCACTCCCATCAAGGTAAGAGCAAACTTGCTTTGTACCCAGTTACCTCACTCTTCTGCTGAAGGAAACGCGTGAAGACCTCTAGCCTTAAAATGCAAACCCCTACTGAGATCAGTGCCACCTGGATGCCAGTCAGTACTTCTCTTCTAAGTGCCTTCCCCACAGTCCCACCTAACTTTCAGAGGGGAAATGAACCTTGAACTCATCCAAAAAAACTTACTTAAATGAGAGTCAGACAATGATGCTACCTCAGAAGGTGGTAGAAGACTGAGCCTTCTTCACCACACCCCACAGCAGCCCACACTGTGCTGTCCTTTCCCTTCTTCTACAGTTTTCTTCCTGACTCATACAGAGTCGGGTATAGTTGCAACACTGGCTGCTGGCTAAGTCAGGGCAGGACTATTTTTGGTGTTTGGGGAACAACCAATTTCTAAACAAAACTAGGGTTCTTGAGTTCCAGGAATACAGGAGGCTTCCAGCTAAAGCATCACCATCCCAGCACCATCCCATTTGGCTTGGTACTTTAGCTGGTTCTTGTCTAGACCACCTCCTTTGGTGTGCATAGAAGCTTTACCCCACCCCCATTCTCACTTCCCTTCCAGAACTGTTTCTGATCCAGGTTTGCACTGCCCTGTTTGCCCTTTCCCAAGGAGGCTCTGCAAAGCAACTGAACGTCAGCTCCCCACTCCTAGCTGGATTTTTAAAAGAACAAACAATGACCTTAAAAGAAGCTGGAAGCAAAGGGAGGGACCAGCCAAGCTAGCAGGAAGAACAGACCATCTCATTCTCACCGGCCTTGTTCTTTTAACCTTTCTCTCTAGACTCTTCTGCTAGAGCCAGCTTCTTGTTTTAATCTACTTCTAAGCTATTTCTCCTGCTGTTATTTCTTCTGAGAGAAAGGAAACAGATTGCCTCAGCTTTCAGTATAATCCTGTTGCACCTTCTGCTGTAGCCAGAGCCATCTACTGACTTCACAAAGCACCAAAGGGTGCTTCTTAATGACCTCACTCTTCCACTGAAGGAAACATGTTACCACCTCTAGCCATAAAATGGAAAGCCCCAGGGATCTGCACCACCTGGATGCCAGTCAATATATTCCCTCTGTGTGCCTTCCCACAGTTCCACCTACATTTTAGAGGGGAAGAGAATCCTGAACTCATCCAGTCTGGGAAAACTCATTTAAATAGGAGTCAGAGCACCAAGATGTGTTTTTAGGAGGCTGGTATTTGACTCTTCACAGGTGAGGCTACAACTGGCTCAGCATAAGGGTCCCATGAGCAGAAGTGTCCTTGTGTTTTCTTATTTTGAAAAGGGAAAAAGAATTAATATTAAAAATAAATTATATGGAGTCTGAATCAGAAGAAGATGATCAGAGGGCTGGGGCAGCTCTCCTATGAGGACAGGCTGCAAGAGTTGGAGCTCTGCAGCCTGGAGAAGAGAAGGCTTCAAGGAGACCTTATAGTAGCCTTCCAGTATCTGAAGGGAGCCTACAGGAAGGCTGGGGAGGGACTATTTACAAGGTCTTGCAATAACAGGACTAGGGGCAATGGGTTTAAATTGGCAGAGGGGAAACTTAGAGTGGATGTTAGGAGGAAGTTCTTTGCAGTGAGGGTGGTGAGGCACTGGAACAAGTTGCCCAGGGAGGTTGTGGCTGCTCCCTCCCTGGAGGTGTTCAAGGCCAGGTTAGACGAGGCGTTGAGTGAGCTGTACTAGTGGGAGGTGTCCCTGCCTATGGCAGGGGGTTGGAACTGGATGATCCTTGAGGTCCCTTCCAACCTAAACCATTCTTTGATTCTATGAATCTGAGAGACATTGTTAGCCTCTGTTTCTACTTAAGATAAATAAGGACTGTCCTTCTTCTAGAGTAACTCCTTTTGCTAGATGCTAAACCTCTTCTGAAATAAGAGCGTACCAGTTCTGTGGGAGCTAGCATTACTGTAGGCTGGTTTCTTGCAGATCTGAACCAGATTGTTGCTTTATCTCAGTGTAGGAAATCCCAGTCTCTAACTGAAGTATTTTGGAGGTGTGCATATAGTCTTTTCCCTAGAGACTCTCTCACCTGTAGTAGTACAATGAGTTTCTGACTCTTTCAAATTTACTGTTGCATCTTAAACCTGATAAAAAGTGTTCCTGAAGTATCTCTGCTCTGTCAGATTTAGAAGAAATCAGTCCTAGAGTTGCAAAGGTTGCAAGAGAAAGGAGAGACTATTGCTGCATAAGATATGTTTTTCCATAAAGCTGAGCTGAAAACACTTGTGTGCTTTTTTTTCCTCTCTGAGAACCAAAACCCAGTTCATTGGCATTTGTGCCTCTGAGGCACAAAGGCTTTGGTTTCCCCTTGGAACTGGTAGACTTCTCAGTCCTGGGCCATTTCCCAAGGACCACTGCATTCATCCCTTTGCAGGGGAAGTTTCCAGCTGAGCAAGAATTTACCTTGGCCTAAACAAACTGGGGATGAAGGCAGCAGTAACAGGGGGCCAGATTACACACTGGGTCCTTCAGCCTGTCCTAGAAATACCTTCCCTTGCTGCCCAGCTAGCCCTGGCAGCAGCAGAAACACATTTGCAGGCTACACGCAAGGAAAACCAAATTCTAGTCTTTACAGAAAGAATTTCATTGATGTTTGATAAATCCTGTGTCCTAATAGACACATCCAATTGCAAATCTAGTGGAGAGGGAGGGATCTTACTGCCTTCCTGCTTTTCTTCTCCGTTAATCTGAACAAAATTCAGCTCCGAATCTTTGATGTTTCAAAGGATGCGAAGAGACAGGAATCACATGTGCTGGTGAGGAGCAGAGTGAGGGTAAAAGTTCTCCCACTGCATTTCTGCTGTTGAATGCTCTGAAATCAGGTGGGCAGGAGAATCCTGTGGGAAATATTCCCTAGGGATTAACGATCAGTCCTACAGACTGAGTTTAGTTCTGTCTGTGCATAAATGAGAGTGTTTATGCACACAGAGACTATACGTATGTGTGTGAGTACACCTGACATACCTATGCACAGGGCTTGGTGCTTCTCTTGCATGGCTGAACGCCAGCAATCATTTAACTGATAACTCCAAGCCAGGAGGGTGCATACTGCCACACTTGTGGTCAGAAGCCAGCTCCATCTCTGTGGCAGTTTAGCAACCAGCTTGTGACTTGGTGTGGCAAAACTCCAGATATGAGCAAAAACTTCAAGAAGATTTCCAAAGCATGTCACAGAGACAAGGTCATCAGTGGGTTGTGGGGTTGTGGTGCTAAGTACATCACGTATGAGGACAAAAATGACCATACTGACTCTGACAAAAGCCTGTCCAGCCTGTCTCCAACAAGGAAGACCTTGAGAAAGAGCATATATGTAGTTCTTCTTACTTTGTCACACCTTCCCTGCCTTCAGCACATTGTCCTGGGCTGCA
>VWZE01020473.1:1287391-1321262 GCA_013396675.1 Eubucco bourcierii
ACTCCAACACTTCCATGTCCTTCCTGTGCTGAGGGCTCCAGAACTGCACACAGTACTCCAGGTGGGGTCTGACAAGAGCAGAGTAAAGGGGCAGAATCTCCTTTTCACTCCTGGGTGACTGATTTCACCCTTGCATCATTCCGCTAATATCGCAATTACTCTGTCAAGTATCATCTGTGATCCGAGATGTCAGGGAGCACTTCAGAGGCGATGACACATCAGCAGAAACAGAGAACATAGGTGACAGCCTACCTGCAAGTGTTAGCTGAGAACAGGAAAGGGCCATAAAACAGACCAACAAACACTCACCCTGTGTTTTCTGATGGAGGTGGTGATCACTTAATTCAAGATGGCTCTTGGTGATCAGAGCAGATCCCTGGTATCAACATGCTTGCACTGCTATTGAACTGAAAGATGTTACCCTTTCTTCTGCCAGTGGGCTGCTGAATGATTTTGTGTTTTGTTCCCAGGAGACAAGTGAGCAATGGATTCCTTAGCCAATGCATGCACAATTTGTTGTTGTTTATTTACAGGTTCCCTGGAGAATATGCTTCTCAAAAAGAGTGCAGCCTAGGCAACTACTGCAGATTACACTGAACATCACTGGTACGCTGCAGCCTGAAGTCAGAGCTGTGGCAGCAAGGAAAGGGTTGCAGAACACACAAACCCCAGCCCTTTTAAGGGCTGGAAATTGCTTTTTTTTTCCTATCAAAGTGCATAACTTAGGCCTTTTTAGCAATTGAGAATGTGACAAAGGCAAAGCACAATAACGTGGTGATGTTTCCTGTGGATGGACAGCTGACAGCATTTCAGATGAGCACACCACTCCCTGACGGAGCAGCTCAAACACTTTCTCTTTAAGAGAAGTATTTCAAGTATAGGACAGGTCCTCCTCCAATCTCTGCTAACATATCTCAACTGTTTAACTTCCACGATGATTCCCATCACCTCCCTTGTTGTCTCCCTTGCTCTAACCAGCTCTTTTTCTGCTTGCTTTCCTCTCCCACAGGTTTTTGCAGCCAAAGTGCTCAACTTTGTTCTCCCAAACCTGTCACTGGGATCAATAGATCCAAATGCAATCTCCCGGAACAAGAAGGAGGTGAGCACCTTAATGCCATTGATAGTCAATGTCTTGTCCTCACCCTGCCATTTCTCTTTAGAAACAGCACAAATGTTTTGCTAATCATGAGGGGAAGATCTATGCTGGTGTGAAAAGGTGAAACCTCTTGAAAGTCAGTGGAACTGACTGCACCTGGCAGAAAACTGTGGGAAATCAGCTGTTGTTCCCTTCATTGCACCTTGCACCTGCAGGTGCTCTGTCACACTTCACTGTCCCAGGGTGAAGTTTTGTGGTGTCACCATAGCTTGGGACTCTTCAGCCATTCATACCCACTCCTAGTCATAAGTTACAGCCTGTTCATGCCATCACTGGCAAAACCAGCTGTCGTTACAGCCGCTGCAACAACACATAACAAACGTTCTTACTTCTGTCTGCTGTGGAAGGAGGGAGAGGAGCGAAAACACAAACTGTAAGTGAATGAAACTGCTTTGGCTTGACCCAGAACTTGGTGCATTTCAGAAATGAACCTGAATGATGGAAAATGGTGTCTCAAAACCAGAAGAGCTTTGTGGTGTAGTGGTCAGTCGTTCCTAAGCTCTCACATCAGCTCACATCTCACTGACAGATGCTTCAGTTTTTCCTGCTGTCCATGCAATGGTTTGTGTCTTAAGTACAAGTTAGTAAGTTGCCTTTCTCTGGAGAGGCTGGTTGGCTGGCATTAAAATTGAACCTGAAAGGATCAGGAGCAATGATGTCAATGGCTGTGTGTGATTTCAATGCATTCAGCCTTGGCATATCCCCCCTCTTTGATTCATTGATTCAGTAAACTGGAAAGCAGTCTTCCATTATAGCCTCAAGGTGTTCAGGGTTGTTTCTTGGTTCTAACAAACAGAGTTTTTTCATCAAAGGACTTTTCAGTTCACTTTATCTGTAAGCAGAGTGTTTTAGCATTTCACTGGGCTGAAGGTGGAAAGATTCAAGGAGGTAAGAAAAGGAAGACAGAGTAGGTCCTAGGAAACTGTCATGAGTGAGTTGATGCACATCCACTGATGCACCATATGACATATGTTCTTAAGTACATATGAGGCTGCATGAAATACATACTTGGGAAGAGGGCTGATTCCAGTCAGGCTGTAGGAACCCGTTCTTAATTACATTCAGCTGCCATAACTTGTTGCAGATAATTCAGAGAAAAGGTTTAAATTAGGCAACCAGTTCCTTAAAATCACACAGAGGAAAGCTTTCACTTCTGCATTTGTATTGAGAGGATAAAAGTAATCAGTACTCTGGAGGAGGAGAGGAATTTGAGTGTTACCCCCTACCTGAAGAGTAAGCCTGGCTGGGGCATGTGGCTCTTTGAGTGATTCTGCACTGATTTGTTCTGTAGCACTTGAACTCAGTGTCTTGGATGATCCCTAATGGTGGCAGTTTTAAATGCACCTCTAAAGGCTGGATCCTCTGCTGGAAGTTGGCAGTGCTACTTAGGTAGCTTCACAAGAGGCGTTTAGAGAAGTATCAGTGAGCTCCCTTAATTGGGAGCACAGCACTGAAAGCATTTCCATGTTGGGATGATGTCAGAAGTCATCACAGCAACCACTGGACAGACCTTACAATAAATGCTACTGTGTTGTCTTTCTACCCAAATATTTGCAGCTGCTCCCTGTGCTCTGTAATGCTCCAAGTCTCAAGAGCTTCCTCTGAGTGTCGTTTTTCCTCTGTTCCTTCCCTTTCCATGGAACAAAGGAAAACCTTTTGCAGGGGATAAAAACGGTAGGTCTGCTTCAATAGACGTAGCAGCTATGGATTGTGATGTAAAGTACTTTCCTGATCATCTTCAAACACCAGGATTTGAGGCTCCAGGCACTTACTGAAGACAACACAGCATCTCAGTCCTCTGGCTGCCTGTAGCACACACTGCACCCTCCTCCTGGACTCAGGACTCACAGCTTCAAAGCACACAACGTGCTGGAAGCATCCATTATTTATATGTTAAACACAGTCTCCTGCCAGACAAACTTTCTGTTCTCTAGAAATATTTTTGGGACATCATCCAAGAATTTCCTGACTAGTTTGTGTGCCCAGCAGGCTGTCCTCAGGGTGTAGGGACTGAAACACAGGGTGGTATGGAGATGTTTGCTTGATCCATTTGCTGTGTCAAGTGCACGAGACAAAAGAGAGCGAGCAGCAACCTTAAAAACCTATTTCTGTTATTCCGAGGAGGAATAACATCACATGGCAACTCTTTACCTCGTTAATCTTTGGTAGCTGCTCTTGATTTCAGTGGAATAGTCCCCTGACTTTAGTCTTTTTCCTGCAGAATCCACATAGGATCAGCTACCTTATAATTAATTCATTGCTCTGCAAAACTCAAAGGGAAGGTGCAGATCTTTAAATAAGGGAATGTGATGCAGTGGGAGCCCTGATGATTCCTTCTGTGTTAGAAGTACACAAAGAGGGAAAAAAAAGCTGTTGTGATGGACTCTGCAGAGCCTTTGCTGGACTGTGGCTGGAAGCAGTTGCAGGCTCTCCCAGTGTCATCCTCCCTTATTTGCCCTCGCTGTCTCAGGATGCCAACAGGAGCTCTCGAGCTTGCAGGTTTGCACTTTGTAGCTTCCAGAATATAAAACCCATTCCCTGTTTTTCCCTCTTACCCCAGCAAGCTGCTGATTTGCCCTCACCCCATGCACTGAACATTAACTCTGAGAAGGATTCCTGTTCATTGACTGGAAATAGGATTCTCTCCCTGGAGTCCTGATCATTCAGGGTTGGGATTGAGTTATTCTTTTTCTCCTTTTCCATCATCTACGCAAAAATATTTGCTGGCTGCTCAGTAGCTAAAAACTCCCTGTTCTTTCAGAGAAGAGCAAGAGAAAGAAAGAAACCCATCAGGTCATTTTCTTAGTGCTGATGGGACTGGGGAGGGGGCCAGCTCACATGAATTCATCAAGGCTGGTTTACTCCATGGGAATGGAACTGCTGACAATCCATCCACCCACCTCTCCTCATTCTCCCTCTGCAAAGTCCCTCATTTGTTGCCTTCAAATAAAACAAATTAAAAACAAACATCTTAAAGCTGTGTTGCTTTAGTCCAGTACTGTGACATAAATCCAGACAACTCTCAAATTAGGCTGGAGCCAGCTGCTAAGTAGCCAGTGCAACACAGTAATTTTGCTCAAAATACTGATGAAAAGTCAGCATGTTAGGCTGAAAAAGTCAGCGTACACCCAGCTGTCAATGGGAGAGCTAACACCACCACGCTAGGGGGATGGTGTTCTGGAAGTCAAAGGCAAACTTGTCCTGTAGGAACGTTCACCAGAGGATGCTTCTCCCCTTTCTGAAGCACTTTGCAGAGCAGGGGAGGTATGGCAGACAGACAGGCTGAGCCATGCAGAGGTTTGAGGACACGGGTGGAGGTTTCTGCACCAGGTTGGGCACTGGGAGGATCCATGTGGAGCTAAAAGGACCATATGCTGTTCAGCCTCTCTGTTTCCTATTGCCTTTAGCAGAAAATGGTCAACCTGTCTAGAACTGGAGCCATTTACCTTAATCACAATCTCATCTTTGCGGTGGCCTCCTGCAAACGGCGCTTTCCAAAGCCCCAGTGTGTGTAGGCACTTGCTTCTTTGAAAGGGAGATACTGTGCATAAGATCCTAGTATTATGAGAGACCTTGATCTTTGCCTGCCTGCCAAAAACTACCATCACTTCAGAGCAGTCATGATTTTGTGCAGAGGCCAAAACCCAGTGATGGCCTTAATCAAATACCAGAAACATCTGCTGCATCCAAGGGTCCCTAGATAAGTGCTGCCACAATTTGAATTTCTTTGGTCCAACTCCAGCACAAATTAGAGTGGCACTACAACTGTCACTCCCATGACCATCCTCAGAATGGTGGGCTGAGACTGAAGGATGCCAACTGCCAATAGTCCCAAATTCCCACTCACTCCTTCCCCTCGCACTCGGGGATAGGAAACATGAATTCAAGTAGCAGGAAATGATGGGGAGTGGAAGTAATATCGTGATGGGGGAAGACTTGTGAGCATCCTCATACCTCATTGCCAATTCCATTTCCAGTGCTTTGTGTTCCAACACACTTGAGATGAAAAGAGGGAAACTGGCTTTATGCCCTTTGGCAAATTAATGTCCCCCAGCCAGGAAGGCTCCACCTTGTATTGTCCTTCTGCCACTGATAATTTCATCTCACAGGTAGATGAATGCAGAATCCACCCCAAAGCCTTTCTGGCTTCTCGGTGGGAACCAGGCAAACTACACTGTCCTGCTACAATGCCTTTCTGTACCTACACCTACACTTAGCTACATGTCCCTGTGGTGGCCTTAAGGGTCACCTCCAGCCATGCCTCCCTCAGGGGCAGGCATGTGCAGCAAGAGAGCCTCCAGTTTCAGCCAAGTGAGGGAGAAATTGAACAGACTCCACTGCCTGCGAGATGAGGAGACTGTTTTCAGCTAACCTATTAATAACCATCATTTCTACAAACATCTGCCAAGGATGGGAGAAACTGGAGGCTGTGCCAGAGACCAACCCATAATCAAAGCATTCTGGCAAATAGTGAGATGGCAGTGGCTGTGTGGGCCGTCTCCATGTACAGTATACAAATATTTACTGTAGATTGGCCTGCTGCAGCAACTACTCATTCCTAGCAACTTTCTGCACCAGCTCTTCTAAATCTTTATCCTCTTACAGGCTAGGAAAACAAGTTGTTGACTTTTTTTCTTTTGCCTGCCACCTAATACCATCGTCTGCTGCCTCATCTGTGCACACTTTGTACTCAGAGAGGACCCCTCAGCATAAGAGTGCTTTATAGTCACATGTGTCAGTTGTCCATAGGTGTAGGGCTTCACTCCAGAGAAGAAAAGTTGAAGAGAAAAACAACTGAGCCCCCAGCAGAAGGGATAAAGACCTGGAGAACAACGTCTTAGAAGTAATACAGTGTTAAGAATCCTGTGCAGATGAGATGTCATATTTGAGTGACAGAAGGACATGGCAGAGGGGAAAAAAATGTAGGCAGTTGCCCCCACAGGAACAGTCTTTCTCCAGCACTGGTTGTCTGCCTGCAGAAAGAGCTTTAGCTCGAACATTTTCCAGTGCTGTAAAATAGAAATACATAGCAAGGAGCAAGCCAGGTTGTGTGTTCAGTTCTGGATAGCCCCACTAAAAACCTTGACCTTGACTCTGGTGGCAGGATGTCCTGATACAGTAGGAAATGACAGTCCAAGCCAAGGGAAGAGACTTCTCACCGCCAGGCTGATCAGCTTTGTCTTTTCTGCATGAAATACTGCTGACCTTAAGTTACTTCTTTCTCCCTGCCAGATGGAATCTTACACATCTGATCCCTTGGTCTACCATGGTGGCATGAAGGTGTCCTTTGTCATCCAGCTGATGAATGCCATTGCCAGAATTGAGCGAGCTCTGCCCAAGCTGACTTTGCCCATCCTGGTGCTACATGGCTCTTCTGACAAGCTCTGTGATATCAGAGGGTCCTATTTACTGATGGACACAGTGCGGAGCCAGGACAAAACGCTCAAGGTCATCTTGCTTGATTTTTCAGGATATGATTCTGTCAGTGTTTGGGCTAAGCATGAGTGGCTGTGAGGGGCAGGGAGCCTGCCAAGTTCCAGAGAACTGTTGAAACAGTGCAGATTACAGTCCCTTTATCACCAGGAGCCCAAATGCAGCCCTCCCTAGGCCTTTCAGCAGCTACAACCAGGCTGTAGGCAAGGGGGTGGTGAGTGAGATCTGACCCAGCAGTGGCTGTATACCTAGAGTCTTGGACACAAAGCAGCCTAGTGTAGAAGTAGAGTGAGGCTCATAAGCAGTAAAGTGCTGACCCCAAAAGCTCTCCTAAACAATGCTAACGGTGTAAGCTCCAACCTTAGCCCATGCCCCAGTGCGTAAAGGTACATGGGTGCCTTTCCAAAGCACTGCACAACAAAAGCCACTTCACATCTGCTCATTTCAAGAGAACCACAGCTGATTAACCAATTGTTAGCACATGAGTGAGCCTGAAAGAGAGATAGGGAAATCAAGGGAAAGCTTTTGTCATTGGAAAAATAACTGGGTAGTCTGGGCATAAAAGGGAGCAAACCAAGGCATGACGGGAGCATCTCCCATTGTCCTTTAAACTCCAAGGGCATGGTCAGCATTTCCTCCTTCTTAGCGGGATACACAAGAAATGGATGGGGCTGGGACATGCACTGTCTTGCAGCAGGGTGTCGAGCTGTAGCTGCCAGAGCCATCCTGCTCACAGAGGGCCAGCATCACCAATGGCATCTCTTTGATTTCATAACCTGCCACATCTAGGATAAAAACCTGACAAGGTGTGGGCAGGAAGTGTTGGACCCGTGGGTGTTGACAAGAGGGGACTGAAGGTTGTTTTGCTCATGTGGATATTTTTTCCTGCGCTAATCTCCCCTCCTCTCCCTCCCTGGTTGCAGGTGTATGAGGAAGCCTATCATGCCCTGCACAAAGAGCTGCCCGAGGTCTCTACCTCTGTCTTCACAGAAATACTAACGTGGATTGGCCAGAAGGTCTCAGCAGCTGAGGAATCCAGCCATACTTAAGAGCAATTGGTTTTGCAGCTTTCCCTGGGGTTTTCTGGGAACAGATGCTTTTCTTAATAGGAGTTTCTCTGAAAAAGATGCAATGTGGAGGGACTCTTGGGATATTTTATCATGCACAGCCTAAGGGAGGGTGGGGGGAGAGGCACAGGGTGGGGCATTGTTTGCTGATGTAAATCACCATTGCCCTAATTGACAGCTTTCTAGGTCGAGTGACTTTACTGAAACACCCCTCACCCACCAAACTTCCCTCTCCACTTCCCCTTCTCTGCTTTTGCTGGGGTGACAGGGACGTATTTATACTGCAATAATTTTTAGTATGTTAAAGCCAGTATCTTCCACTTTATGGTTTTGATTCCAGGTGCATACAGTCACTTTCCTGTCCCCACCATCCAGTACTTTAAAAGCCCTGGTCTTTGAGAGGAGAGCAGTAACAAAGGTGCTGGGTAACGAGAAGCTAGAGATGGAGCTGACAGCTCCCTGAAGGTGAAAGGCTGATTTCCAAGGTCAGACCCCTTTGGATACTGTCTTGATAAGCAGGCCAGGCCAAGGGAGAGCATCAAGACAGCCTCCCCTGCTGCTCTGCATGTCCTCTGCGAGGTTGCACTCAAGGAAATCATGCTGAGCAGCTCTTTCATTTTCATCATCAGAGCAAATCCCAGAAGGGAATGGAAGAATGTGGAATCAAACCCACTTAGCACATTCAAAAACCATGCTTTTCCCAATGCCAAACCTCATCTCCTCTGCAAAATGAGCTCTTCTGTAAATATTCCTGGGGGCTGCTTTTTTCCTTCCTTTTTTTTTTTTCCCCCCCCTTTTTTTTTTTTTTTTCATTTGGAATTAATCATTTGTGCTACTGAAACTGAAAATGCAAATTCAAAGTTATAAGAGAATATAGTAATATAATATATGATGTATATAAAGGTGGCTGGAAGGTGGAGGAAAAAACGGAAGGAGAGTTTAAAGAAGGGGTTGATAGTTCCTTCTCTTGGCAAGGAATAACAGTTTTCTACCGGGATCCAGTCCTCTGACCATAACTTTGCAGTCATAATCTGTTGTTTTCCTTCATCAGTTGGAAAATATCCTGAAAATAATGCTAGAGAGAAGTGCAGAGCATCTGGTGGGTGGGGATTAGCAGTAGGTGTCCTTATGGTCCACCAGTTTAACAGGAGACCCACAGTGTGAACAGAGATCCTGTCCAAGCTCATCCCAGTCTCCTCCTAATCAGCACTGCCAAATCTGGGGCTAAGCAGAGGGGCTGAGCTCACCCCTTTAGATAACGTGGGGAGCAGAACACAGAGTATAGTGTGCCTTCATCCATCCAATGTCTGCCTCGCTGCACTGGGGGGCATCCGGGGCACTGGTGTACAGGCTGCCACAGAGGAGCTTGTGAACTGGTCCAGTGGTGCAGACAAGCCACATTCTAGAGCTACCTGGGTCTCTGGTAGCAGCAAGGTGAAAGGAAAGACTTTTTAGAGGCAGTTATGGAGCAGAGGTACCATATTGATACACTAGAAACTGTCTAATGATCACAACATGGCTCTGTGCTTCTCCCTCCAGTTTTGCAAGAAGAAAATACCTCCAAACATTGCATTATGAGAGAATGAGGCATCTGCCCTCATGAGAAACCAGCCCCCATTTTGCCTTGCCTGCCAGCAAGGAACCATTGCTGTGACTTGAGCCAGCATGCCCAGGGATGGATCCCACCTGCAGCAGGTGCAGATGGATCCACCTCTCCTCCCTTTGAAACCAGTTCTGGCAAGATTCACGAAAGAAGCACGTGTGCAGTAACAGTGAGAATCAGGACTTGGTCCCATTCAGTTCCAGCGACATGGGTAGATTAAAGATACATGGATGTAGGTTTTGTCCTTGGAAAGTTACCCAGGTTGATCCAAGCACTTTTCCTCTTGTATTTTCTTGCTTTTTAAGAGAGGAATGAGCTGTAGTTCTCCCAGCAATACCAGCTTTTGATTCAGATATTATTCCAGTGGAATCAGCTGTTCTCACTAACCCCTGCTAAACCTCTCGTGACACTTGTTATGGGAAGGAGGCAAAGCACAGGTCATCTGCTCTGCATCTTCCAGCAGCCTGGCTTGTTGCAGCTTCTTTTCCCTGCACAAAATCCTTCCTTGCCAGATGCTGCTAAGGAAAGACAGCAAGAAGTGAAACACTAGAGGAGTGACAAACCTCACCTGCCTTTTCTGCTGGAAGGAAAGTCAAGTAGGCGTGATCCAGTGGTGACAGACGTTATTGGGGTAGTAGCAAGATGATGACTTGAGGATGGGATTTTTGAAAGCACTTTTCCCAAGGAAGTCAGGAGGAGGAAATCAATACTCACATTCTTTAAATCCCTTCCCAAATTGACAAGCACTTTGTGGGGGTGGAGGGAAGTGACCCTCCATCAGGAAGGTCAGAGTCCGTCTGCTCCCTCCAACCTGGCTTCAGGCAGAGGAAAGTCTATGATCAGTGCCTTTGCTAAAATGTGTCCTTTCAAGAAACATCTGCAGCTCTGCAGAAATAAGAGGAAACCAATTACAGTGATATGGGGAATACTCATTCCTCTGTCTAGCTAAGCTCAGCACTGGCACATGGCCTGGGGAAGCCATGTTTGAAAATCAGGCTAATCAGGTTTGAAAAACAGTCAAAAGATGAATAACACCACAAAAGCCAAATAAGCCCCAAGCATGGGCACAGCAAGGTTTATTACCACCCTCAGCCAGTTTTCTGAAGAGTTACCATGTTCTGAGGCCATTAACACAGGGAAACGCTCCCCAAAAAACCCTGGAAAGCTGTCTGCCCCTGGCAGCACTTGCCTCCAGGTAGGCTGAATAGCAGAGAGGGAGCAGCAAGGGTGCATGAGTGCAGGGGGAGGGGGCCAGGGGCAAACCAGCCTGGGTCAGTTGAGACACCGATTTGTGGCAGAGCACACTTCAGCTCTCACTGCTGTTGTTCATACCTTATTCTGCCTGTAAGCTACTTTATATTGACCCAGTTTGGTTTCACCATGCCCCAGAGGAATTCTTCCTTCCCTGACCAGATTAGTAAAGAGCAGAGCTGCTGCCAAGGGAAATGTAATTAAACTATTTTCAGCTGGCAGGTCCCCTTCGCAGAAAGCACAGCCAGCCTTATGAATGTTGCTGTGCAGAGCCGCTCCAGAGACAGCTCTGCCTCTGAGAACAGGTGGCCCTCATGACTGAGCAATAGCAACGTGTAACTACTGTACAGATCACCACCTGTAGCACTGACAGGCCCTATTATCCCCACTGCCTAACCCATCACAGTTTCTAGTTAGCCTGTTCTTTTTATACCACTCACCTTAGCACACTGCCAGCACAAGCCCATTCAGATCACATTTACTTTTCCAAGTAATTTCTGAGCCTGTCTCTCTTGTTCTGTTGTGTTCCAGTTCAATAAAATACATTTATATATATATAAAAAAATACATATATAAAATACATATATACATACACATGTATTTTCAGTGGGGAAAAAAAAAAACAAACATAAAACAAGTTTAGGATTCTTAAAGGAATGCAATGGATATTGCAACTAATAATAAAGTTATGTTTTCTGAACAGAGCGTGTCTGAGGGCATCATTGGTGACTGCCATTCCTCTGGAGGGCAAGAGGAAAAGGCAGAGAGATATTAAATTGCCATTCAGCTTCTGGAGGAGGGAGCTGCAGCCACCACCTGCTCCCCAGGCACTGCAGAGCAGGGGGTCTGGGAAGAGCTTAGTCTCACGGAGGCCTGAGATTCCCTTTCTGCTTCAAGGGCAGCTTTTCAAAGAGCCCTGAAACCCACAGCCTCACACCACTATTCACTATAGCCCACAGCAACACAATAAAACATCAGCTGGAGGCACTGCAGGTGTGAGATGTCTTTGCATCATCCTGACCTAGCAGGGCTCTCTGGGTAATCCCAAGGAAAGCTGGCCTGGCCCTCCCCAGAGCCAGAGCTTGCTTTATTTTTACATTGCAGCTGAAGTGCCGACCTTAGAAAAAAACCCAAAATTCTCTGACCCAAGTGCTTCCCCCCAGTCCAGACAGAACAGCAGTCCAGAGCTGGTGGAGGAGCCTGGAGCAATCAGCAGTCTCAACCTGCTTTGAAAGCTGGTTCCCACACTTTTACGAGTCAATTCAAGTATTAAGTTGGTCCTGAACTGTACTCCACCCAAACAGGAAGCATCTGCACCAAGGCTAGGAGCAGCAGCCATTTAAATCCTACTTTTTGCCTCCAGCTGCAACTACAGAGAGGTCTGGGGAATAGATTTTGCTTCTCTCTCAGCTCCAAGGCAGTGCCTGGGTATTGTAAGAGCCCCTAGTTCACCCAGCCACAGGGCTGGTGCTGTCGTCGTGCCCTGAGCTGCAGCAATGTCCCACCTACCTAGAGAGCAGAGCTGGGGGACAGCCCAGCCACAGGGTTCCCTCACACCTCCATCCTTGTGTGCACTTCAGGACAAGCTGTTGTGTTTTGAGGGCTCCTCAGCCACTCTGTAGCATTCCAAAACAGGAGACAGCTGCTATGGCAAGGGACAGGCTGGATTATGATGTATTATGTGCACAACCTGCAACCTCCAGTAACTCTTTTCATCCTCTTTATGCCTTGAGTCGCTAAATCAAGAGAGCAATACAAGTTTTCTATGTCCCCTTGCAGACTGTAGGTCTGGTCACATCTCGCCGTACCTGATCAGAAGCCAGGGACTTGGATGCACATCAACACAAAGAGTAGAGCCAGAGGGCTTTGCCCAGGCAGCAGGCACTCCGTGGTAGGAAGGAACATCATTAGTAACAGGATTTACTTCACTGCCAGCAACTCCACGGATCTTCCTCATGGTATTTTAGTGCCTCATTCAGCTCCTCGCAGCTTTGAGGACTGACAGAGGGTGCAGAACACAGAGTTGGGACAGGGATCAAGCCCAGGAAGAAGGGGGAAATCCTGCACAAGTCTTAGGGCAAGGACAGCCTGCTCCACCACTGAGAGACAGAACAAGAGGTGTCACTGCTCATCACGTTGCTGCAGGGACCGTGCCTCTGTCAGACACCTGAGGCCACACAGCCAGGCTCAGTCATCCAGGAGGAGCCAGATACTGCAGCTTCCACCAGCAGGGAGGAATTTTACTTCAGATCTGCTCAGCATATAAAGAGGCAGCATTTCCTTCATGTGCTGCTGGCAATGGCTTCAGCATGGAATCTACAGCCCACCAGAAAAGGGAGAAGAGGGGTTGCAATTCACTCCAGAGCTGCTGGTAAGGGCAAGTGGAGACTTCACCAGCTGCCACTATCCCTGCCTAGCCTTGGGCAGATCTCCATCAGAGGGAAAGGGGAATGGAGCTGATGGGGTCATGCAGGTGCTATTTTGCCATCAGAGACCACACTGCCATCCACACTGTGCCAGCAGCCTGACTGCCTGCCACTGCTGCTCCTTCTCATGGCAGGCTCTCAAAAGTGGGGGGCTTTGAGCAGTTGCTCACTCTTCTCTCCACATACGAGCATGAGTCTCCTCTGCACACACAAACAGGGCAATGCTTTCCCAGCTTATCAGTCACCAATGCTCTCTCTCTGTATGAAGGAGAAGCTGCTGCTGTGGAGTTACCACTCAGCTTTCCTGCTGCTCTCCAAACAACTGTGTTTTTAAACCAAACAGCCACCTCTGTGAGCAAACACTGCGGAGCCCACATCTCCCAACAGGAGCAAACCAAACAACCATCCTTTCTGTGGTCACCACTCCTCAGGAGAGATGGACACAGGATTAACTCCCCTTCCCTCCGCAGGAAACTCTTTAGTGTATGGAAACATTCCAGGAATTCGGCTGAAAAACAATTCCTAAGAGATCAATTAAGAGTTTAGATGGATTGCAAGATATGCACTGATATCTAACCAGAGGAAACTTGGCAAAGAAAGCTGGCTGGCCTCGGGGGCAGCTGAAGGGAGGGCAAGATGTCCAGCATGGAAAATGTTTGCCTTGTAAGAAAACACACAGAGATGAGAACAGCTGATGGGGCACAGTGACAGCTCAAGAGCAAAGGACAAGTAGTACCTTCGCTGCATCATTCAGGAGGGGTCCATGAACAAAAGCAAGTGAGGCTCTGCCCAGGCTACAGTAAATCCTGCCATAAGGTAGAGCTCCAGGAAAATCAAGGCTTGTCTGCCTTCCTAAGGCCAGTAGCTCTCATATGCAAGTCATGTCTTTATTTAGATGGAAAATATTTATTTAGATGGACCAGGAGATATCTACATGCTAGAAAAACAACTCTGGATCCCCATTCAGAGTAAAAACAAACAAGTTTTCCCTCACACTGGACTGCCGGGTCAGTTTTGTGCTGCAGTGACAGCTACAAGCTGCCTGCCCACAGTACAAGGCAGCCCTTGTGTTTGTCACATCAAAAGCCCCAAAAGACTAAGCTTTCAGGACTCCCACCCTGTACACTTTTAACATTAAGTCCTCTCATGCCGTGCTGTGGCTGCTCAGCACCAAAACCCAGCCTGGGGGCAGGGGAAATGCTGAAATTCACATGCGAGACCCATCTGCCCTGCTATCACAGCCAGCACTGTGAGCACTGCAGTCTCAGAGTGAGAGAAGCACTGGCCCCTTGTGTACTTTCAGACCTGTTAGACTGTTCAGATGCATACAATTGGAAAAGGCCACACAAAATCAGGAAACAAGAAACATCTTCCCTGGCCCTTGGAAAGGAAGGAGCAGCCATCTCAGGAGCAGCATGGCTAGGGACAGCACCTTGCATGGTTTTGAAGAAGCTGTGCCCAAGAGGCACTCAGGCTGGAGAAGCAGTCCGGGAAGCTGCTTCTGCTATGCATTTTGCATGAAGCATTTTCAGCTTCTCAGTGAGAGTTTGGAAATGGGAAAGAGATTGAACTTGACACCAATAAACTTGGTTTAAAACTCCTGGTTTGGTTTTAGATTCAGGAAGGAGGAGGGGTTGGAAGTTCTCAAGAGCAGATTGCTTGCTCCCATTATGGAAGCAACCTTAATAAAATTCATAGAAATATTGGTGGTTCTGCTATGCTTTGCCAAGTATGTGTTAGAATAAAACCTTCTGAGCAGAAGGGAGAGATATAATGTCATCTTAGCCTTGATATGAAGGATCAGCCTTCATCTCCTAAAGCATATCTCAAGGAGCAGTAACTAACACATTTACTTCCTTTCCCTTCAGAGCAGGTTTCAGCACAGCCTCTCCTGAACAGCTCATCACTGTCACAGCCTTGTACAAACGGTACTGGGATGGCCCTGGCTTGTGAAGAAGTGATAAAAGAATAAAGGGGGAGGCATGTTTTCTTGCTGGGGTTTTAATGGCATCCCAGTACAACACAGACCGCATCAGTTTCCTCCACGGGAAAGGTACATCAAGTTACTTTGCGTTTCTTTACGGAGTCCAACCCCACCCTACCGTGAGCCCATGAAGTGACCCATCCGGCCACATCACAGCACTCCCTTCACCTCCCTCTTTCCTGAGCCACCACGGCAAAACAATGGCCTTGTGTTTTGTATACCACCAAGCAGAGCAGAGAGCAAAACAGATCCACTGAGAGAGCACTGCAGTCAGGAGGATGCAGATCTCACCTTCCACTCCTGTTCTCTTTCCCCTCAATCTTGCACTGCTGTTAACAGGAGGAGGAAGAGGAAAGCTCTCACACTCATTTCTCAAAGCTTATTTTGGGAACTGAGCAGTCAGACCCTCGGGAGCAGAGCTAGCTCTTGGCATGGTACTGATCCTCTTCTAAGGCCTTCTTTAGTTTCCTAACAGTCCTCAAACTGTGCCCTGAACTTGCAAGCTTACAAAGTTAACCATAGCTAGGAAAAGGCATGTACATGCTTGCCCCCTTCCCCAGATCCTGACCATACAGAGCTCAAAGCTTGGCTTTGGCCTCAAGGCCCTGCACATTCATAGCTACACCCAGTGTGGCTGCTGTCCCTGCAGCCCTTGCTTTGGTTATTGCCAATACCCAACCTAAAGCCCCAGAAACCATTTACAACCCTACAAAAGGAGTTATCTGCCCTTCTCTCTCAGCACTTGTTCAAGGCACACAGCAACTACAGTAGAGCCAGCATATTTTACATGAAACAACTGGTTTGCAGTGTGGCCTCTCTTTTAGCTTAGAAGGTAAAACGAAAACCTGCTCCCTGTGAGCAGAGAACCAAGCCTCTGTTTCCCATCAGCAGCCCTAGCTAGGTTTGTTCAGCCCTGGAAGCTGAGCACAGGCAGACACAATCCAGCTCCCCAGGCTGTGACTGGCTTTTCAATACTACCCACAGCAAGAGAAAAACTCAGTGTCACCCTGAGCAGAGGGGTCTGTCAACTCACACCAGCTGTGGGATGTTACACAGGGAGGTGTTATCCCCAGTCTGACCATGACTGTAACAACATTAGCAGCTCAAACATCTTAGGTTCAGTTTCTTGCAGGCCCTCACAGCACAGCAAATATTCCTTGTAAGCAGTGCTTCTCCCAAAAGCCTGATAGTGCTTCAACTTTCCTGAGCCCAGCCCTCCCTTCAACAGCATTAGTCACTCAGATGCCACTGGTATCCCCCACACACACAAAAACCCTGCATGTTCCTGGATCTTCATTCAGGGTGTGACTGGCATTTAGGGAAGTTATTCCTACTTAAACTACTGCACCTAGCCAGGCATACAAGGCAGCAGAAGGAAAAGTATCTGTGACTTTGGAGAAGAGACAAAGGACTGCAGAGGCATTTCAGCAGACCCAAAAGGTGCTGAGGAAAACACATGCCTAAAGGCTCTGCAAGTGCACTGAACAAGTCAGAGTGGTTAAGCACACAGGCTCAGAAACCCCCAACTATGGAGATAGCAGTATCAGAGGCACAAGAGACAACTTACCTGAGAGGCTGTCCAGAGTAATTCTTCAAGATCACCTTCCTGACACACCACCAACTGACCAAGCCTGTGCCACAGTGCTGCTGCTGAAATAATCCTGGGAGACAGCAGTTGGTGAAAACAAGTTGATGGTTCACACCTGTGTTCTGGCAAGACTCTACACATGGGCCATCAAGACAGCAGAGTTGCACTTCCCTCACTGCCTGGAAACTAGGTCCAGCCCCAGGCCCAGGTGCAGGACAATTAAGCTGAAGGAGTCTTTTCAGAATTAAAGCCACACCAACGTCAGCTGGTAACAAAGAGGCCACAGTAGGAACAGATATAGTGAAATATACTATTTTATTGCTGCATACATGCTTACATGTTTCTTCTTAAATAAATGTTGCTCTGGTAAATTTTACAATCTCCTTAATTCAGCAAGTGGCTAGTAGTAATTAAAAAGGACAGAGACAACAGAACACAAAAAGGACACTATCAACAGAAGAAAAAAAAAATCAAACTCTTTTTATTTTGCAATAAAACAATCTGCAGCAAGAATAAAGTGAATTCAAATCTAAGTTTTGATCTGGCTCATCTAGGAGAGCTTGCCTGCATGCTGACCATCTGCTTATGCATGCTTTTTGATAGCTCTATTTCGCCAAGAGGTGGTGGTGGTGGTTAAAGGAACCCCAGTAACTGGACAAACAGTGGTCACATCTGCTGAGGCTAAGTGAAGCATTTGCTTGGCAGCCCTTGTTGAACTGCACTACTGGAGAGGCAGACTGAAAGGCCACAGTGACCTTTCCTTCCACATGTACAACTGCAGCCTCGGCTGCTCCACACTTGAGAACACAGGAACGGAATTATTGAAAAGCGGTGACATGAAAAACACTTCCCAGCACTGCTGTCCCTTCTCTGCCTTGCTCCTGCTTTGCCCACTGCCCCTTTGCTTTAGCAGGTGAGGTATCGGCAGAGAAAAGCAGGAACACTGCCTGGGAAGCCTGTTCCTGCATCTCGTGTCTCAAGCGGCGCCCCTGACGGGCAGGTGTGCACACGGCACCCCGCACAGCTCCGGGGCCTGAAGGACCCGGGGTACCAGGGGCAGGTGCGCCGCTCCCTTCCCGCCGCTGCCTGCGCGCCTAGAGGGCTTGGCAGCAGGCGGCCCGCGCGGCTGGCCCCGCTCCCTGCTGCCCGCGGCCCAGAGAAGAGCGCTCTGCAGCCGCCGCTCCTTGCAGTGTGTGCTCCTGCCGCAAAGAAAACCTGGGACGGCTCCTGTGCCAATTCTACACTTTCAAGCCAGGGAAAGAGTGATGTCTCTTCTCTTTGATACATATTTTTCCCAGTGCTTTTCCTTCCCATTTTCCCTCTGCTCCAGTCCGATCCAATAAACCCAGTTCATCAGCCATTTGGAGGCGTTTTGCTGCAGTTCACATCTCAAGTAGTAAAAGCACACTGGACATGGATTGTATCAAGTTTTGGTGTCAAAGTGACCAAAATGACAACATGCATCCCGTTGCAGTAATGACAGCCCACCACCTGTGCAAGATCCCCTCTGTGATTCACACGCCTCTGGTTCCTCCCATCTCACAGTATGACAGAGCGTGCCTGGTCTATGCCTTGGAGACCCGAGGCTCTTGTGCCATCGCAGAGATGAACAGCTCTGAGGGCAGCCTGTTTAGCAAGGCAAGCTTTATGTGGAGTTATCGGCTGCTGATTAGTGCCAAGGAGAAAGAACATCATTACCCTCATTAGGAGTCTAGGGATACAACAGCAGATAACATGACCTACTGCAGAACACAGATTCAAAAACACTCATTAGTACAAACAGTGAATTTCCTTGAGAACAATGAAGGTATGAGGCTCAAGGCTGAGCAAAGTCAGAAAGTTGATGAGTGGGACAGCTGCCCTGCAAGAGACCCAAAAGGCTCCTTTTCCTTCTAAAAAGAAAATTCTCCTGTGACCCCTCTTGTCTGAGTTGGTTTTGCTCGACCACAACTAACAAAAGTGCTGTTTCCAAAAAGAAAGTATTTCATTCCCTGGTTAGGAAAAAAAGGGGTGGTTCTTTTTTTTTTTAAATCCACTGAAAGCCACTGCTTTCTGTGAACAGGACGATTTTGGTTTCTGCTGTATTCCCAAAGATGTTTGTTCAGAAAGCAAACCTTTTAAATTCTGAGCACTTCAAAGCAATGAAAAGCTAGGGAAGATCTGGAAATCACTTTGTGTTTTTTTTTTTTTTTCATCTAAGTACTAAAACAGCAAAGAGTGCCTTCTACATAGCCAAGTACTCCTATGTCCTTATTAGGGAAGCCCATCTTCTAACCCTGACAGTGAAAGAAAGGTCACCTTCTCTCCAATATATTTGGAGAAATTAATGCAGTTTTCTTCCTCTGCTGGTGGCAATTCAACAAATATCCTGGCACAAACTAGTTTCAGAAGCATGCTGTTGGGCAACAGAACTAACACCAGGCAGTAGCATGTCTATCTCTTACTACCCACAACAGCTTCCAGTCTCCTATCCACACTGTATTATTGTCCAAAGGAGCAGTTACTGATTCAGGTTCAGCTTTGGGAGCTACTTCCAAAAGGAGAAATAAAACCAAACACAAACCAGACATGCAAATGTCCAGACAAATAAATTAAAAATACACCATGCCTGAAAGCGGATGGGAAGGAAGACAAAGAAGGGGAAGACAGACATTCAGAGACTCAGAAGTTCTTGCACTCCAAGCCAAACCAGGGGGGCTACACAGGCTGCACAGGACAGGCAGGGTTTGCACACATCAGCACTCAAGCCCTATACTGGCCAGGAGGTTTTCCAGAGCTTCAAGTTTCTGATTGGCTTCCTCAATGGCACTGTAAGTCTGCACGTTGCTGGTGATGTGGAAGCGGATGTCATCGACCAGAGGAATGGAGTCAGTCTCCTGCCGTTCCTCCACAGCCTCTGCATTCTCCTTCACAGCAGCCACAAACTCCTCCAACTCCACCAGCTGGATGGGATGGACAGGAGAACCATTAGGAAGATAAGACAAGCAAATGGATGTGAAGGGTTGGGACAATGGGCTCAACCACTGTTGAGGGATCCTAGAGAAAAGGTAACATTAAGGGTACATGGAGACCCAAATCTTCCTATGTCTCCTGCAGACATTGCTTGGAGGTGCATCTTGCCATTCTTCCAAGCAAAGCAGCAACACTCCAACAATAAATGGTCAAAGCTGCAAGCAATCTGCACCTCAAACAGTGCCCTGCAATACCCACTATCCACAGCTCCAGTACTGGGGCATGTGAATATACACAGCACTGCCTCCAGAAAGGTCTCCCAGAAGGAACCAAGAGATCCTGCCAGACACTTTTGGAAAACATCTTGCAATAGGCAAGAGAGCCAGCAGGTGCTTGTGCCCAGTTCAGAACCAGGAGCCACAGATGACTCCACCTCCACCACAGCTCTCAGCCCCACCACCACCAGTCAACTAGCAGATTGCAGCAAGGCAGCTGCTCTGTTCTGCGCCCAACCTGACAGAATCAGGTCACCCATCAATGATTTTCCATCAAATTCCCCAGGAACATGTGGTGTGTGAAAGGGTGAGAGACAGCTTCTGTCTGTCTACATTGCTAAACTGTGCCTGAGCACGGCAGGCTGCTGAGCCCTGCTCTGTGCTATACACACTGCCAAAATCTCTCCCTGTTGCCATCATCAGTGCATCTCCACAAGATGCTGTCAGCTGATGGTGGCTGAACAGCTAGGGTGGCTCCGTTTGTGCAAACACCCTTAGGAAGGCAACCTTAGGACTGCCAGTGCTGGGTATGAGGACTCTGACTCAGTCTAGAGAGGAACACCACAAGGGAAACACTAGCAAAGCCTTACTTTGCTTGATTACTGCTTGGGATATTCATCAGCTTTCAAACCAATCCCCCCTTTTCAGAAGCCAGAATCTGGGTGCATGCTGATGCATCCATCATCCCCCTATATACACTGAGCAAAATAACAACCCCAGAATCATTTCCTTCACTGTTTTCACATGTCAAAAAATTTCAGCCCTTTTGAGGTACAGGTGAAAATGTTACATTCCCATGTGAACTGCACAAGCCATTTAAAAATATCTGTCTCAGGATAAAAACACACCATAAATTCTAGTTTATCCTTTTGCATGGCAACTTTCTCCAAGAGTCCTGAAACTTCAAGCTATTACCACCCAGGATAGCACTTAAATGGAGCCCTATAAAGAAAACTTCAGTGTTAGATTCACTACTTCTGGCTGCTGAACAGCCACATTTACCCTGGGGAAACCCTGCTGTTAGGTCTGTCATGCTGGGGTAGATTGAAAGATCACAGTGACTTCTCCTATAGCATCATATCAGGAAAAAGATACCCCACTGGGTTTTCCAGGTTTGCAGCTGGTAGATGCTGGCAACACAGCATCCTTTTGCTTTGGACACAGTGGTTGAAAGGCTGGTGAAAGTCACCTACCCACAGCACTTTTGGGCTAAAGTTTTCACCCCACAGGGCTATGCTGACAACCACCAGCATGTGGTTTACTTCATCAATATCAGGTGCCACACTCCTCATCCTCTGGCCTAACTCAGCATGTACCTTACTACTTAATCACTGCCCATTTTTAGAAAGCTCACTGAACCACAGAGGGCAACCTAACAGACCAAAGTCTGACCGTTAAATCTGTTGTATCTATGGCTCACTGTGCAGTTAGATTTATGGGTACATGGAGGGAGTGTTTCTGCTACCTTCTCAATGATCTTTGCCATGTATTCCGTGCACTGGTCCTCCAAACGGGTCAGCTGGAACACCTTTGCAATCCTCCAGATGCTGACAATGTTGTCCTCATCAAGGATCTGAGCCAAGGTCCTGCCACAAAGGCGCTTGAGCCCAGGCAGCAGGTACATGTCTGCCACACATAGTACATCATAGGCGTTTTCTGGGGACAGCTGGCAATGGAAGAAGAAGAATTAGTGTCTGGTCCCACCCATTTCACCTATCCCCGGCAAACTGCCTTCTTCTCTCCTGTTTTTAGCAGAGATTGAAGTGTTGTTTTACCCATTAACATCCAATTGTAAACAGTACTATGGAGAATCAGGACCTCAGTCTTTCAGGGACAGGTCTATCTCACTCAGTTACCACAGAGGAGTTTAAACTGCTGCAGAGGCAGTTTGCTCAGCACAATGCAAGAAATCTGCCATGCTGCAGCTAACTCCTCTAGCTAAGCACAACGTGATGTTAGAATCACAGAATCATAGAAGGGTGAAGTTGGAAGGGACCTCAAGGATCATCTAGTTCCAACCCCCTGCCACAGGCAGGGACACCTCCCACTAGTACAGCTCACTCAAGGCCTCCTCCAAACTGGCCTTGAACACCTCCAGGGAGGGAGCAGCCACAACCTCCCTGGGCAACCTNAACACTGAAGTGCACCTGAAAGGTGGCTGCTGAGGAATGTTCAGTGTGGCAGTGGAAGGAGGTAGCTTTTACCAGAGGTACTTCAAGGAGCAGCAGACTGGCAAAACAGAACACCTCGTCCTCAGCAGGACTTTTCCTCTCAAGTTGTACTGCTTGACTCACATTTTGTGAAAAATCTGCAAAATTTTCCCAAATTCCTCCTTCAAACTGACTCTGCTAACTCAACCAGCACAACTTCCCTGGCAAAGAGATACATCCAAAGACAGAAAAATGCACTCCAGGTGAGACCCAACTAGGTAAGGAACAGAATAAACATCAAACACTACTGAAGCTTTAACAGGCATTCAAACTGAACTACATTCATGCACCAGAAGCTTAAGTTTGCACTGTTGTGAATGGCCTGTAACATTTTCAGGGTCTTGAGCTAGAGAATCACCCTCTCATTTCTGTCTTGGGTACTTTTGTTCCTTGCAAGCAACAGGAGGATAAAAAAATGCTGTAGATAATGTTGGAGACACCACCTCCAGCTTCACTCAGTCTCTTCCCCTTAGCTGGGCAAATCCTATTTTAGTCAGCCATCTGCGTCACTAACCTGGAGCCAGAGCCTCCCTCTGCACAGTTCTGTTCCTGCTACTGTGAGGTGCAAAGAGCACAGTTACCCACATCCAATTCAGCAGAGAAACTGCAGGGTGCAGCACACCCTAGCTGTAGAGGAGGCGAGATCTCTTGCATTTAGAGATCTGGCCACGCTGATGTAGACTAAAGAACGGTAACTCTTGGTGCAACGTACTTCACTGCCCCAATAACCAGTCCACAGCCAAACCACTGCTGACCACATCCACATATATAGTTGTTCACTCTGACAACTGCAGAAGGCTGATTATTTCTTCCCCTGCAGCTGTCCACACTGGTGTTTGGAGAGACTACTCACAGCAAAAGTCTCAGCTGTGTAATGCTCTGCAACAGCTGTGTAGAAGGATGCAAGATGTACTAGAGGCATGCCATGAGTGCTGCAGTGCCACAGTGGTGTAACAAAGGTCTTGGGGTTATTAATCAAGTACTGCTTTGTCTTTTCATAAGCTCCAGGAACCTCACAAGGGCAAGGAGAATATTCCATGTTAAAATGTGGAACTAGAGCGATGTTCCTGTTTTCCTGACTTTTTCCTGGTAGTTCATGACAGATGAACTCTCTGCAAGAGCTCACATCTTGGTTGCTCAGTGTGAAATCCAAATGAGTTTCTGTGATGGCACCATTTTGCACAAAAAAACTCCTTTCAACTCCTCCATGTTGCTGATCTGCCCTCCTGCTCCAAGTCCACATAAGGCAGCTGAGGTACCCCTTGGTGTCTGAGAAATATCCTTCCTGTGAGCCAGCATGAGGAGGGCAGGCAGAGTGGAGAGGTGCAGGGAAACAGTCACACTGCAGTGCAGTCACGAAGTCAGGAGGTTCTTCAAAACCCTAATGTGCTCCTTTTCCTCCCTGCCTGCCCTTTCAGCAAGTGGCTGATGGAAGAGTGCAGACAAGTAAAACATCTGCTCTCTGGCATACCAATGGCAACACTGCCCTTGCTGCCTGCGAAATACATCTCTCCCTACCACACATTCCCGGCTGCTACCCAGAGGTGAACAGATCAACAGAAACAAGGTCACAGCTGTGTGCTCTCTCTGTATGTGGCACCGAACCCAGAGCATGAATATCGCTTGGGAGAAGTGACACTGGCAGGTGCAATGGCATCTCTGATCACTGCCCCAATGCCAGCGCGTTCTGGCATCTTGCAGCTAGATCTGGTGAAAGCATTTGCCACAAAAACAAAGCAGGAAGCTGCTTTAATGCTGAGAGTTGATGCACTTTCCCCTAGGCTGAAAACTAGGTGAGTTAGGGCCATTCTGTTACCGCTTGTGATACAGAGCACAGCAAGGCGTTGGTCTCCCAGTGGAACCTTTGCCCACCTCAACAATAAATAACAGTGGAAATAATCACTTGCTAAAGAAGGAAAAGTGGGCTATGATGCCAAGATCAAACAAGCAGAATCCTTCAACCTTTCCACATACCCAAATGTGTTCAACCTGCCATCTACTGGCAGCTGCTCACCTCAGCCTTCCACAGAGTCCATGAGGGAACTCTGCGAAGCCCTGCATTTATCACACCGATGTACAACGTGCAATCTGATTTCCAATTTTTTATTGTGGGATGAAAGACTGGGGATTTGCTTCTCAAATGTCATGCATATAAACTAGCATCCCTGCGTGGCTAATAGCAAATCTCAGTATGTGAGTTCCTGAGATAGAAGTGAGGTAGCAGAGCAGTGGGATTGAAAAAGTCACACAGATAGACACACACCCCCCCACACTCCAGATGCTGTAGGAAAGCACTGCTGTGAACACCTGCAGAACGAGGAGGAAAAGCTCCATGACTGGCCTCACCTCTGTGTCATCACTGTAGATGTAGTAGAGGACCCGGATGAAGATGTCTTCTGAGATGTTGTGGAGAGTCACCACAGGGATGCTGGGCTGCGTCTGCAGCTCCTCACTCTCACTGAAATGGTCTTCAAGAAGGGCTTTGAAATAATCACTGCGACCACAGAAAAATGCCTGGAGAGGGATGAACGGCCAAAACATTAGCATCTGTCTCACTGCACCACACTCTTCTGCAAGTCCTCTAACTCTGATCCTCCCTTTACTTTGAAGGTGCATCTCTGACATTTTTCCATACCTTATACTTCTATCCATGTCTGCCCTTAAAACCAAAACAACAAGATGTAAACTTAAGAGATTCAAAAGTAGCACGGCCTTAGGGCGACAGTTTAAGTTGAAGCTGCTTCTTCAAACCCATTCTTACTGCTGTTTACCTGCAGATCAAACATTTCCCTCTCTAGACAATAAAATCTCAAGGCAGCAGTAGGATATTTTGCAGCTGTGAATGCTGTGGCTGGATACATAAATCTATCTCCTCACCTCTGCAAGAAAGGCAGGGTTTCCTGTTTTGTTAAATGCTTGAAATATAGTTGCCAGTTGTAATAAGACTTCTGGCTTTCAGCTGATGAGGCAATGTTGCTTTTGCAGAGCGTATCCAACACTGGATGAGTGGGTGAGACAAGCAGACTAGACCCACAGCAAAAAGGGAGAAGGAGGAAGCACTGCACAAGCACATACCTTATGGCACAAAAAGTTGTAATCTGCCACCCGGAAACACACGTCAGGACAACTGTCGAAGTTGTCAGTGCTGTCAAATGGCAACTCCCCAAAACCAACCTAGGAAGAGAAACCAGGAAACACTACTTGTAACATCCATGCTTTAAATACTCTCAGGGCCCCAAGTTTGGACTTCTTGGTCTTCCCATCCATCTGTTCCGGAACCGAGTACAGTGTGGAGTACCAGAGATGCTCTAGACACAGATGTCAACATGAGGAACCAAAGTCCTTGCACTCCTGATGGAGATATTTCCTAGCTATAGGGGCCCTCCTTATCCATGTAAACTCCCTGACTCTTCATATGCCTCTGCAAAGTATTTCTGTGCCTCCAAAAAGACAGATAACCAAGTGGAAGCAAAGTTTACTGCATATAGCAGGTATCATAAGCACACTAGAGCTTAAGAGTAGCCCTTTTGTGTTTAGATGTACAGGTAGATATACTAACATATAGATTACATAGATACATACTCCAGTTTGAAATGATTTGGCTACAATTATTGCCTCACTTGAATAATCCAATATTTCTAAAGTGCATTTTAAATTTCTGATTTGCTTGCAGCCACAGAGAGTTGCTGCAGTATTAATACTGTAGCCTATTTTAACACCAACACACTTCCTTCCAGTCCCACAGACCAACAAAGACAGCACACACACACACAAAAAAAAAAAAGAATTTTCATAATGTTAAAGTGACATTTTCAAATATTTTTCCTTTCACCTAACCCTATATACAAGGTAATTTGATTGCAAGAAAAGGTTTATAGTCACAGTCCTGTAACCAAGGCAATCTCTGGAAACACAGTTCCCCCATTTATGCTTTCCAAACAAAGCCCCTGAGCTGCCTGGGCTGAGGAGTTGGTTCCTGGTGTCTCTCCTCCAGGAAAGCCACATCCCAAGTTGCATCTAGGAAAACCCTGGGGTGACCACAAAGATCTGTTTGCCCACTACTAGCCAACATGCCTGCTTCCATCCTGACTGAAAGCAACTGACTTTCAGCTCTACCGAGGAGCCAGATGACTCCTCCCTCCCAAACTGAACAAAGGCACAGCCTGCAACACCCTACACTGGTACTCTCAGCCAAGCTCCGTTTGCATGCAGTGAGGTTTCTGGTTTCTCTCACAAAACAGGTTCCACGATGTGGCAAGGGACTAGGCTGGCAGAAGCTCATGCTGCCACTGAACATGGCAAACTGGACCCACTTGCCAAGCTCTTTGTCTGTCCACAGCAACGTTTGGCAGTTTCTCATTCCTAATCACAGAAGAGCAAGCCCAAATGGTGCAGGTGGCTGTTGCAATAACGCTGCCTCTCCATCAGGGAGCTCCTCTCTGAGAAGAGATGCAGCTATTCGAGGTACAATCCCCACCTAACCTATTGCCTGCTTTTAATATAGATGTAACATGAAAGGCACCTCCAGCATTGAAGATGAGGTCAGACTGTCCCATTTGTACATTCCTCAGGCTGCTATTTTGCTGTTATCTACGTCTTGCATTTCAAGGCAACAAATAAGCTGTGGTCTGGCTATCTGCAGCCATGCTCTCTGTGGCATCACATTGCAAACATGAGTAGCCACGGTCCAACTACCTGCTCTGTTTGCATTGCTGCTATCCCCATCCTATGCCCACAGCTTCTGTGTTCTCTCCTACAAATTCTCATGTGACTTCTAAGGCTACAACTTTGCAGGCACATTACAGGTAAGACAAATTTAAAACCAGGTTTTGGTAAGATGCCCTTCTTCGTAGCACATGAACTGTAATTGAGACATAAGTTGATTTTTAAAAGAAATCCATCCCTCTGGAAAGGACATGGAATTTTGTCTCAGAGTTTGTCTCTTGGATTACAAACTCTGGGCTCAATTTCCTGCTTCTAGCTTTGCCTGCCCTCCTCTAATGCTCAGGTTTACAAGGTCATTTCCAATCCCTGCTACAAAAGCAGGTTCATGTCTTTCTCTCTCCTATTCAGCATTGAAGTGGCTATACAGAATTTTCTCTTTGAAACCCTTTTGAGACTACTACTTCCATACTCCTCCCTTGTCATGCTTAAGGATTTTAATCTCCCTGCAGAAAACGGACTTATTCTTCTCGCCTCTTTTCAGGCAACCTCCCTAGCGTATCTCTGTGCAGGCCAAAGTTAAGTATGTTGCACAGGAAGCACTAAACAGTTCAGCCTACAAGGTGCAAACATTCCCAAAAAACTCCTTCACCATACAGAAATGTTCTCAATATCTTTATAGCAGTAAGCTTCCTGAAAGTTCACAGGATCTTCCAGCCATCATATGTGGAGGATTAAGCCCTTGGTGCTACAAATTGGAATTAGCCCTTAAACAGAACTGTTGCTGGAGGCAAAAACATACAAAATAAATCAGCAGCAGCAATCTGTACCTTGGCCAGAGTATCTCAGCAAGAAAACTGTAAATAAATTACAACACAAAATAAAAGGGTTAGTGATCCAAGAGATGATTACCAGCCCTTAAACAGATACAAGTGAATTGGATTAAAAAAAAATAAAATTAAAAAAATAAAACATGGAAGCACGTTGTAAATAGTTCCATTAATCTGTCTCAGTCAAGTGGGCAAAGCAAAGCACAGGGATAACTGCCATGGCCAGCCACACTACACCAATGTGGAAACAGACAAAAAGAATCTATCTGCATGTTTCAAACTGTTCTTTCTATGCATTACAAAATTTAGCTTTACCTCAAAAGTGACACATGGTCCTTTTTTTTTTTTGTATCACAGTATCACCAAGGTTGGAAGAGACCTCAAAGCTCATCAAGTCCAACCCATTACCACAGATCTCAAGACTAGACCATGGCACCAAGTGCCACGTCCAAACTCACCTTGAACACCTCCAGGGACGGTGACTCCACCACCTCCCTGGGCAGCCCATTCCAGCAGTCAATGACTCTCTCAGTCAAGAACTTTCTCCTCACCTCCAGCCTAAACTTCCCCTGGCACAGCTTGAGACTGTGTCCTCTTGTTCTGTCACTGGTTGCCTGAGAGAAGAAGGTAACCTCCTCCTGGCTACAACCACCCTTCAGGTAGTTGCAGACAGCAAGAAGGTCTCCCCTGAGCCTCCTCTTCTCCAGGCTAACCAATCGCAGCTCCCTCAGCCTCTCTTCATAGGGCTGTGCTCGAGGCCTCTCACCAGCCTCGTTGCCCTTCTCCAGGACAAGTGCCTCAACGTCCTTCTTAAATTGAGGGGCCCAGAACTGGACACAGGACTCAAGGTGTGGCCTAACCAGTGCAGAGTACAGGGGGAGAATGACCTCCCTGCTCCTGCTGGCCACACTCTTCCTGATGCAGGCCAGGATGCCATTGGCCTTCTTGGCCACCTGGGCACACTGCTGGCTCATGTTTAGGTGGGTGTCAATCAGCACCCTCAGATCCCTTTCTGTTTGGAGCCACACCAAATGCCAGTACAGGTGGAGAGAAAAGTATTTTGTTCACAGCAAATTCTGTTCCCTTTAAGTCTGATTTAATTTTGGCTTGGAAAATAAGATTTACAAGCAAACCATGTGCCTAGAGCCCCATGTACTGGCAGCCCTGCAGTCTCTAACTCAGAGTTCACCTGGCAGACACAAGATGAAGACTTAAGCAGGCAGACAGTAGAAAGCCACATGGTTCCTGACAGTTGTGATGGTGTTTTCCTTAAATCTGTCACTGCTAAACTTTACTGCAACAAATCAAAAGGAGCAGCTGCCATGGTCATGACTAGTTTAAAACAAAACAGAGACACAATCATATTTTTAAAACCAAACACTAAGAGAGAAAAGGACTTTTAAGTATAAACAAGAATGTGAAACAAGATAAGATTATAAACATGTTTAAGAGTTTGAAGGATAGTTCTGACTCTGAAAAACTAATGAATTATGATTGGATATCAAATGTTAGTTATAAAACACATTACTGAAAGGTAAAATTGGGATGCATAGAGTTTCCTGCATCATTAAAGCATTAAAGACACTACACACAAATTTGTTTATAGTGAAACAGGAAGCTGTGTACATCCCCACTCAATGCAGTATGGCGTGGCATGACATGCTCAGAATGTCTCTTGCTGAATTCTGTGAATGTTGCCTTTAGTCCAGAAGCCAAATACCTATTTTGTTCTGCACAGGCTGAAAAAAAATAAATAAATCAATCTAGGTCTCTCTTGAGAACATGGATGTTTGTACAAGACTATTCAGTTGTCCCTGACATTTTAGGTCACATAGTTTGTATACTGTTCCTTGTATGGAATTATATCTAGCAAGAATGAGGATGTACAATTCTTCTGTCTCAAAAGAAAGAACTTAACAATTTATAAACATTAGGATGAGATATAAGTGGCAATGAGATAAAGAGATTTCTTCATATATTCTTTGTAAATTAAGTGAAAAAACCCCAAAACCTACAGAGATAAATTCAGCAAACTTCTAGGTTTTATCAGGCTAAACCAAAGTGCCCACACTTGTGCATGGCACAAACTCTGTAGTGAATAGGTGTGTGCCTATGCCCTCCTCACTTTTACAACCATAGCAAGTCTAATACTGCTGTAACTGCCTTGCTCTTGAACTCAGTGAGAAAAATTGCAGCTCACAGAGGCTATCAGATGATTAAATTATTCCAGGTTTCCAGCTCCTGCTCTGCATGAAACAATTAAAAAGGAAAGTGTTTCCAAATCTTGAGAAGAAAAGTTTAACCTGACAGGAGCATGTCATCCAAGTCTGGGAATAAGGTATCAAAGAGAAAGTATTAGAATCATAGAACGGTAAGCTTGGAAGGGACCTCAAGGATCATCTAGTTCCAACCCCCTGCCATACGCAGGGACACCTCCCACTAGTAGAGGTATTCTTTTTAGTTGTGAAGTGATTTAAAATGTATGTAATTTAGGTGATTCTGTCCCTTTACTCTGCTCTCCTCAGACCCCACCTGGAGTACTGTGTACAGTTCTGGACCTCCCCAACACAAAGACTGTTGGAGCGAGTCCAGAGGAGGCCACAAAGATGCTCTGAGGACTGGAGCAGCTCTGCTCTGAGGGCAGGATATGAGCGCTAGGGCTTTGCAGCCTGGAGAAGAGAATGCTATGATGAGACCCTGGAGTGGCCTTCCAGTACAGGAAGGCAAGGGAGGGACTATTTACAAGGTCTTGACAGGACAAGGAGTAATTGGTTTAAACTGGCAGAGGGGAGATTTAAACTGGATGTTAGGAAGAAGTTCTTTCCACTTCTTGGATGGTGAGACACTGGCACAGTTTGCCCAGGGAGGCTGAGGATGCTCCTTCCCTGCAGGTGTTCAAGGTCAGGTTGGATGAAGCCTTGAGTGACCTGTTCTAGTGGGAAGTGTCCCTGCCTATGGCAAGGCATTGGAACGGGATGATCTTCGAGGTCCCTTCCAACCTAAACCATTCTATTAGTTTATGGTTATGGGATACAGAATCCTTTTTTAAATTCTTTGGGAGGTAAATCTGAAGCTTACTTATAGCACCTCCTCCCTCTATAGTCTGCAAACCTACAGAATAGTATACTGAAAGGCACAAATAAATGCAGAGTTTTCTGAGGGAGGTGGGTAATGTAGGAAACATTTCTGCATTGGTAGATGGAAATTTGATGGAGAAAAACCTCCCTCTATAAAGTGCTCAGAAATATGTCTGCTGAAAACTAGCATAAACCACGTTGGCACAGTACAGGCAAAAAGCCTTATCCATGCTATACACACATAAACACTCTGCACCAGGTAGGTCTCTTTGACAGGGGACAAAAAAAGGCAATAAACTTTACTACATCATTCAGTCAGACAATCTCTAGGCACAGCAGCCACATAAATAAAATTAATGTTATTAAATTCAGTGGTTGGTATGACCAAAAAAAGAACAGACAGACACAAAAGCAAAGTGAATCTGCTGATACTACACAAAGCAACAGATGCAGGGAGAAATAAAGTCCACTAATATTTATCTTGCAACTGGGAGCAGAGACCTAAGTAATAATATTGGTATTATTTTAACACAGCAATCAACCACCTGTAGACTGTGGGCTATTTCTAAGAGTCAGTAAGACTTAGTTATGAAAAGGTAATCTCTTATCAGTCAAGTTAAATTTGCTTCAGAGGGACTCACATTTCTGCTGGAAATATTTTCAGGGCTTGAAAGCACCTCTCCACTGCAGGGTGTCAGCTCCTAGCAAACAAGCCCAGCAAGGCATCTTCATCTACATGTCCCTTTGGGTACCAATGCCTGCCAATAAAACATTTCTGATACTTAAGCAGGATGGCAGAGAGAAGAGAAAACAGCCAGGGGTCAACTCTTGTTCCAATGTAGTCAGTGGGGAAATCCCTACTAACCACAAGGCAAGGGTTTTGTTTACCAAGATACTCACTGGGGGAAAAAAAAACCAGGGGAAAGGACCAGCAGTGGGAGCCTCATTAAACAACTTTACAGTACTTCCAAGCAATAAAAGGCTTTCAGCATTTGGGGCACTAGCAAAGAAGCAAGCACTAACTCAAATGGAGAGAATGAGACTGAACATATGTGAACACACATCCCAGTCCCACCGACACCAGAAGTAGTATGAAGCTCCCTACCCGCAGTTCAGCTGGCAGGGCGCAGTCTGCTAGCAGAGCCAAATCCTCCTGCAGCCGGCAGTTACCTGAGGGCTCAATTGTCAGCACTTTCACACAGGTCCCTGGCTTGGAAGAGACTGGAAGAAGCAAAAACAAAAGAGAAGAGATGCCTGAATTCCTCCACAAACATTTCAATTTGGAGAAAAGACACCCCATGAAAAGCCAGTATTATTGCTGTTTAGCTTTTACTGCCCAGCACACACCATTCTTCCACCTAAACATGCACAGAGCACTCCTCAGCCCAGCTGATGAGCAGGGCTGGAAGAGGATGAAGGTGTTGTTGTCACTCTTGAAACCCCCACTTAGTTCCTTGTGCAGGAATATCAACTGTGGCAAAGAAGTTGCCACAGGCATACTCAATCCATGTCAGCAATTACAGTTGGGGACCATTGATCAGGTTGCCCTTGATGCCCGTAGGAGTCATAAATACAATGCCTCCCTCAGCCTGCCACCCCTACCATTGTCAGTGTCACTTAAGGTGAAGCCCACACCAAGGAATATCTAGGCAAAAATCAAGCTGCTTCCACTCCTCTCTGCTCTGTCATGTCCTCTCATGGGTCTCTTTCAGCTCTACCAACCTAACTTCACCCCAGGGAACAAAAGCATTTATTCTTGTTTAGATATCAAGAGCCTGTCCTCCACTTTCTACCTGCAGCTCCCCAAAGCACAAAGACCCCCAGAACATCTGGACTATGTTCTTCACAAACATTAAATAAGCATCATTACCATCAAAGAGACCAAATCACAGTATCACAGTATCACCAGGGTTGGAAGAGACCTCAAAGCTCATCAAGTCCAACCCATTACCACAGACCTCAAGACTAGACCATGGCACCAAGTGCCACGTCCAAACCTGCCTTGGACACCTCCAGGGACGGCGACTCCACCACCTCCTTGGGCAGCTCATTCCAGTAGCCAATGACTCTCTCAGTGAAGAGCTTTCTCCTCACCTCCAGCCTAAACTTCTCCTGGCACAGTCTGAGACTGTGTCCTCTTGTTCTGGTGCTGGTTGCCTGAGACAAGAAGGTAACCTCCCCCTGGTTACAACCACCTTTCAGGTAGTTGTAGACCGCAAGAAGGTCTCCCCTGAGCCTCCTCTTCTCCAGGCTAAACAATCCCAGCTCCCTCAACCTCTCTTCATAGGGCTTGTGCTCGAGGCCTCTTTAGAGCTTGTGCTCTAAACCATACAGAGATGGTAACTACATCTGCCCTTTTCAAACCTAGCACCTTTGTGTCTTGCCCTAACAGCCCAATAAAGGGTGATACTTCTGTTATCCTGCTACGACCAGAGTTGCTGTAGAGCTTACTGAGGCAAACTCCTCTAATTTCAGGTGAGTGGTAGCCCAAAGCAGGCCCAGCTATCATGTTACAACACCACTGCTGGCACAGACCTTCCTCTTTATGGCCACCTCGCTCCTACACTTCACTGACTCAGGCTTTTTCCAGCTCAGCATACTCCGGGATGAGAACTGGAGCACACAGGACATTTGAGAGTCCCTGGCATGCAGGAAAGCAGGTAAGGAAATAGGAGGCACCACTGGGAAATGCAAAGTCGTGGTAAGGAAGGCTTGCCATGCTGTTGGGAGCCAGAGAGAAACAGTTAACTCTCAAGGACAAGAGTTAAGCAGCCCCATGCTGAGGTGTTCAGAAGAATTTCTGACAGGCTGATTCACGACATGAAAACCCCTCTCAGGTGAATCACACCACCTTGAGACCTCATTTTTCCTGACATTTTACACAGCATTACACGAGCTTCATCAGATGACTCCACCGAGTCGTGAGTGAAACAAGACCACGATGTACCACAAAACAAGTTCTCCACCTCCTCCTCTACCTTACTGTGTACCCTCCAGATATGTCACCACTGTACTGTCTGAACATCCCAGAAAGTTCCTGGAAAGGGAAGGATAATCATGAGTGTCAGGAGCAGGGGGACAGGCTCCGCTCACCTGCTCCCTGTGATAGGACAAGGAGTAATGGATGTAAGCTGTAGCACAGGAGGTTCCACAGAATGGTAAGGTTGGAAGGGACCTCAAGGATCATCTAGTTCCAACGCCCTGCCATAAGCAGGGACACCTCCCACTAGTACAGGTTACTTAAGGCCTTGTCCAACCCGGCCTTGAACACCTCCAGGGAGGGAGCAGCCACAACCTCCCTGGGCAATCTGTGCCAGTGCCTCACCACCCTCACTGCAAAGAACTTCCTCCTAACAT
>VWZE01020473.1:1323024-1369938 GCA_013396675.1 Eubucco bourcierii
CCTGCCTATGGCAGGGGGTTGGAACTAGATGATCCTTGAGGTCCCTTCCAACCTTACCATTCTATGATTCTATGATTCTATGATCTCTTTGGGTCTCTTCCAACCCCTGACATCCTGTGATCCACTAATACAAGACAGCCAGGTACCATCATTGCTACACACAGAGTTACACCAGCGAGAAGAAAGGTTACTCCACTAGAACTAAATGCTACCTTCACACAGATGACTAAGGGTAAATAAGTCCAGAGGACACCTGGGACTAGCACAAACAAGAATGAATGCATTTTGTCAAAAAGCCCTGCTCACTTACAGACCAGTGTGAGAGAAGGAAATTTCTCACTGTGCAATTAGAAATTCATGTGTATTTGTGGAATGCCTGTTTAACAGCAACCAAGTCAGGCTCTGCAAGCGCTAATGGACCTAGAAAGTTTTAAGCAGTAGTCAAATGGAAGAGTTCTTCTCTTGGAATCTAAAAAGCATCTGCACACTTTCACAGCAACATGAAAGAACAGACATTTGTCTGAGAGGTGAATCTATCAAAAGATATTTCAGACACTATCTCTCAAATCCAAGAGAACAGCATTTGTTATCACAAGCAGCTCTCCCCTGACAGAAACAAAAATCAAAGTGACAGAACAGGAATAAGCTTTTGGCTACAAGCAGGGACCACTGCTTTCTTGCAAGAAGTAGGAATGAAGGGTTTTCTGAAAGAGCAACAATGACAGCAGTTGGAAGGGCAAAACCTCATCACAGTTGAGAATGGAGGATTTTGTCTTCTCAGTTTAGCCCAGCTGTATAGCACTGAATGCCACCTACCAGTTCATCATCTGCTTTTGTTTTACTGCTCAATACTTCTTCGCAGTCTTTCGTTTCAACTGAGCCAGGGCACCACAAAAAAACCCACATGAAACTCCCAAACCTTTCCAAAATTCTGCCACACTTGGACATTTACCTTACACATCCCCTTCCCAAAGCCACAACTAGCTATAACCACACATTCTGTACATCCAGTGTCACCAACATAAAGACAAGCACCACAAACCATGCTTTCAACCTTTTTGCTCTAAAACTTGCAGGACTAACTGCAGAATATTTTCAAATGCTTCTAGTTCTAAAAGAAGAATAATGGTTCGATCTGAAAAACCTCTGTCTGAGCTCTTCCAAATGCTGCAACAGTTTTTTACTGTTACAGGAGCAACATACACAGAGGAGGGGGAAAATACACAAGCACTGACACTGATTCTATCTCAGGTGCAACAGAATCATAGAATCACAGAATGGTAAGGTTGCAAGTGACCTCAAGGATCATCCAGTTCCAACCCCCTGCCATAGACAGGGACACCTCCCACTAGTACAGCTCACTCAAGGCCTCGTCCAACCTGGCCTTGAACACCTCCAGGGAGGGAGCAGCCACAACCTCCCTGGGCAATCTGTTTCAGTGTCTCACCACCCTCACTGTAAAGAACTTCCTCCTAACATCCAGTCTAAATCTCCCCTCTGCCAGTTTAAACCCATTGCCTCTTGTCCTGTCATTGCCAGACCTTGTAAATAGTCCCTCCCTAGCCTTCCTGTAGGCCCCTTTCAGATACTGGAAGGCTACTAGGTCATCTTCTTCAGGGTTTTCCTAAACTACTGTCTGTATGCCAAGATACTAAGAGCTTTTGAAATGCTGAATAACTGTAGGTAATGAGATTGCAGAGACTGCAATTACTCACTGAAGTTGCACAAGTTTGAGTTCATGTTGTTTTGCTAGGCACGGTTCATAGTTAGAACACAGACGCAGGGCATGACCCTGCTCTTCAGACCTCAATCAGATATCTACTCCAAAGAAAGTACTTGAACAAGCAGAGATTCTTAACATACTAGAAGGAACAGTAACATTCTTTTCAAGTGCCAGACATGATGCAATCGAAGTTCTTTCTCAATTTTAAGCTTCTGTTGTTCTTGTATGTAGTACTTCCTGGAGGATGAAATTTTCCTGGTTTCCACACAAGATCTGATATGAGAAACAAACTTTTTTACCAGACCTATCAGCAGTTCTGTCTACTCACTGAAATACAACCTGACATAAAATAAAAATCAAGCCCATCACTTCCATCAGTGCTCTACACCGATTAGGTCTTTGTGAGGCCTTAAAGAACAACCCTTCTCTTCAAGGAATACAGAAATTAAATGATTTGCCTGCTGCCACCCAGGAAGTTTGCATTATAAGCTCTCCAAGGGGAGCTTGTATCTGAAACTCTCAACCAACCTCACATGTTGCTTCACCATCTCCTATTTTTAAACCCCAACAGTAAGTCAGTTTTTTTGCAGTTCTTTCACAGAACAACAGAACTTTAGAGGTGGGAAGGGACCTCCAGAGATCATCAAGTTCAACCTCCCTGCCAAGGCAGGATCCCCTAGGGTAGTTTGCACAAGAATGCATCCAGGTGGGTTTTGAAAGTCTCCAGAGAAGGAGACTCCACCACCTCTCTGGGTAGCCTGTAATCAAAATATTCTAATGAGAGCAATTAGGTGATTGGTTGTAAAAAGAAAAAAAAAATACTAAAGTCTATACCATTCATTGGTTTGCTAAAAGGGATAAAAACCCAAAATGTAAACAATTTGTCCCACTTTGCTCTGGGAGGCTTCTCCCTTTCACATCTCCTTTACTCCACTCTAGTATCTTTCAATAACCTTGGCCAACAGAAAACAAGGTAAGCTTTGCTGGTTGTTTTGTTTGTCTGTCTGGGAAGGAAGAGGAAGAGAAAGAGGCTTTGAGCTCCTTTCTGGGCAGTTTCTTGTTCCAGGAAGGAGTCTGGATTTCTGTATTATTTCTAATTTGTATCTAATTTTAAGTACTTGTTAACATATTGTGTATAGATGCTTGTAAATGTAGCTTCATCTTAATTCCAAGCCATCTGAGCTGGTATGGTACATTTCAATAGTGGTGGTGGGGATTTCCTAACCCACCACAAGTTCTCAAATTTAAGGATCAAAAAGTCCAGTGGTTAAGTTGCCAGTGACATGCTGTTTTCAGACAGCTAGCAAGCTGCCCACCCTATTCTCTCCCCACAAAGTAACATGATATTTTATCCTGACATATTAAGGCAGAGTGGATGCCCTCAGGGTCTCAACCAGACCCTGTGAGTAAAACATAAAGAAAAGAACAAGGTTTAAATAAATAAATAAATAAATAAATAAATGATCTCCAGTACATCTCACAGGATTACTCTGAAATCAAAAGGTGCCAGAAGGTGATTTTGTTACCTGATTGTCTGAGTAGTTTTTAATTTCTATCCACAGTATTTGCCACCACTCCCCTTTTCCACCACTTCCTTAATACACAAACTGACACCTTATGCTATTTGTGGCAATGAATACATCAATACTCTCTTCAGAGGCATGTTTATACGGCTGAGGTAAGGTACTTTCCATAAGCACCTGCACCCTGGTCTACATGGAAGCAATTGTATCATGGTAATCTCGCAGACCATGACCACCGAACAAGTGGGCATGCCTAAGGGGAGACATACACATGGTAATATGCTCCATGGCATTATTTCTCCCATGTGATTTTTCACATGAGGAACTTCTTGAGCCAGAAGCATTGCCTCTTATCTGCTAAGCCCTGCAAGTTCAGAAGGATTAATAACCTGAACTCATAATTCAAAAGGGCAAGGTAGAATAGCTAGACCTTTACCTCTTAGATCAAGGAAGAAGATGTTATTGACTTAAAACCTACAGACTAGATTCTCCTCTCAAACCAGAATTAACTTGACTGAAGCGAAGGAGTTGACTCAGAGCATGAAGTGAGAAACATATTTTTCAGCCTGAAGGTTTTGTTACCAGGTGATTTTTAACTTAATGACTAACACTGCCTTGTCCTATTCGTGATGCTTTGATTATCCTTTATGTGCCCTTTAGCTTGAACCAAGGAGGTGAATGATAAAACTCCAGCTGCTGATAATATGCTGATGTCATAACTGGGTAACAAAAAATCCTTAAAAAGAAGATTTTGTCACTGAAGGTTTGGCCCATACCTGTGTTACAAAGACACACATCCTTCCAGAAATAATCTGCTTTTAAAAACAAAAGTCTCTCTGCATCTACTTGGAGTGAAGTTGGTTAGGTGGTAGATAAATGCAAAAAAGGACACTTAATTGTACATACTTTATCTCTCCCAGGCATTTAAAACAAGCTCCCTGCTGAAAGGCACTTCCCAGTATATCCCATTGCTCCACTGAATGCTTGGCAACCACAGCAAAGTCCTGCTGCCACAGTTGGTCTACTGCAATAAAAACATTCAACAGAAATGATAACCATGTTCGTGTCAGAAGCTACCAGAGCTGCCCTGCAGAGAGCCCACGGCCGAAAACTCTCATGCAGACATGAGAATTCCACAGTACAATCATTTCCTGTGAGTCCCAAGGGCAACATGAAACATCTACCACCACGTTTCCCTCTCTCCCCCCTAAAAGGGCACACAGGCACAGCAAACAACTCACCAAATTCATAGACTTTTTTACATTTGGTCTCCAAATCATCTATGAGGTCCTGCAGCCGACACTGCTTGGCTAACCTCTTGCAGTCATGTACATATTCTACATCAATATCGAGACGACCTGCCGAGGAGAAACACAGCCAGGTACTTTAACCCATACCACTCAGGTGCTCAAATGGAAGAAATTAAGGACTGAAGACTTCATGGCACACACATATTGCCTCACTTTTCAGTATCCAGTTACAACTCAGTCCAAGAAGCTAACTAAGACTTACCCACCGCTTCAGTGGATCTCAATCTGACATCTAATTCACGTTCCCACTTTCTAGTGTCTGCCCTAGTAACTTCATTCAAGATGCCAACAACCAAACAGGTTTATACAACAGATGTCCAGTTCCCTCAGAATAGAAAAATAGCAGGATGACAGCATTATGCATGACTGTCACCACTGGCTATCTGGGTTTGAGTAAGGAAAGACTTTAGGCTCACAAGGTATCATCCCAGAATCTTTTACCATCACTGAAAACGTGGCAAAGAACGTTTCTGAGAACACTGGACTGACAAGGACAGCCTTGAAGATCTGGCACCACCTCCTGGCCAGAAATAGTTCGGCACTTCAAATGCCTACCATACAGCGTTTGATATTTTCATAGAAGCTTTGGGATCGATTTCTCTTCAGGAAGAAAAAAAAATATTAGAAAGCAGTTAAAGCTCAGGTCTGCCAGACTAAAAATGTGGTGCATGGGAATCTGTTTTTTCACCATTTTAGGTGACTGTTATCCCAGATGACAGATTTTTAACTTGTTTAAGTTAAAAACATTCTCCACATCCATCCAATCAACCAAATTAAGACTATTTTTTAATTTTTTTAAAAAAAATATATATAACTGACTGTGTAGTTATTGGCAGGACAACAACTGGTAAAAGGTACAAACAACTTGGAAGAACTGGGGATTGCTCACATTCTCCCCTCCTGCCAGCACAGAGGATGTGTTGGCAGCTCATGCACCCAAACTTGGCTGTCTGCAAGCCTGTGCCACTCAAAGTGATATGGCAGAAACACAGGCAGCTGTCCCCTAGTCATGTATACATACAGCAGACAGTAAGTCACTTACCTGTGTACAGATACTGCAGAAGAGAGCCAAAGGCTGCTGGATTAATCTAAAATAAAACATGAGAATGTTACCTATAGAATTATCAGGAACTTAATAACAAGCAAGAAACTTGCTTGGATAGAAACATGACCCTAAACAAATCAAAAACCCCCAACCATTTAAATGGCAACTCACACACTGCACCTGTTCTCCTTGTCCCTCATGTAACTAAGGCTTCCACAGCTCTCTATATGTATCAGCTGATACTAATCCTTGTGCCTGGGGAGGCAGGAGCTGACTAATGGAGGGAGGTAGCTCCGAAGATACAGTTGTAACAAAGGCTCTGTAAAACCCAGTCTTTCACTGGTTGTAAACTTTCCCAGCTCTTCACAATTTGAGGAAAGACACATTCTTGTACAAACGAAAAGGAGAGATATTAAGTAAAGTCCTGAGGAAATGGAAGTATGTTTGTCATGAAAGGCTCTGCATAGCCACAGACAAGCTATAGAAACATATGCCAGAGCATGGTGATTACTGGATGGAATGCACTTATGGCCTATTTAGTTCTTGATGCAAAGGCAACAAAAGGGACTCAATTAGTGCCAATTATGGAGGTGATGTCTTCACTACAGACCACCTGTCCACCAGGAATTAGACGGACTCAACTCATTCCACAGAGGAGTCGTGACACAGCTGGCAGATGGTAACAGCTACCTACTGCTGCAATTAATTGAAATGTGTTGGAGCCCACAACAAGGGAACAAAGGGGAAGTACACAGTCTACAGCCTTTTGCTATCTTAATAAGTTGCTGTTTTACAGCATGAAGTGCCTCTATGAGCCACTCTCTTTGATTATGGTCATTCTGAGCTCCGAGAGGGACATGGCTTCTCCAGGAAGGACATGGAAGTGTTGGAGCGGGTCCAGAGGAGCTCTGCTATGAGGACAGGCTGAGAGAGTTGGGGCTCTGCAGCCTGGAGAAGAGAAGGCTTCCAGGAGACCTTAGAGTAGCCTCCCAGTACCTGAAGGGGGCCTACAGGAAGGCTGGGGAGGAATTATTTACAAGGTCTTGCAATGTCAGGACAAGGGGCAATGGGTTTAAAGTGGCAGAGGGGACATTTAGACTGGATGTTAGGAGGAAGTTCTTTGCAGTGAGGGTGGTGAGGCACTGGCACAGGTTGCCCAGGGAGGTTGTGGCTGCTCCCTCCCTGGAGGTGTTCAAGGCCCCATTGGAGGAGGCCTTGAGTGAGCTGTACTAGTGGGAGGTGTCCCTGCCTATGGCAGGGGGTTGGAACTAGATGGTCCTTGAGGTCCCTTCCAACCTTACCATTCTAAGAGCTATTCACTGTGGAAGTTAACCCTCGGACTGTCCTTCCTGCTCACTTTGGTCACCCAGCTGAAACAAAGGAAAGAAAAGGAGAGAGCTGGAAGCACAGCCTTGCTCACCAGTGGATGTTTCAACACTATCATGTTCTTCCCCTTCCATTTGGTCTCAAACATTTCTGCAAAGTAGGCGCTACGAGCACTGAGAATGCAGCGGTGGGCACAGAAGGATTTGCCATGAACAATGAAAACAATGTCGCTTTGGGAGCCCTGTTCCAGCAATCTGCAAGGAACAAATAGAGGAGGAAGTCAGCAAAATGAGAAAGGACAGAAGGCAGTAAAGCTAGTAAACCTGCACTTAGGTCTAAATGAACAAATACCTCTGGATATTGCAGTCTCTCCCTCCCCATTAGGTGGCCAGCAGTGGAGCTTGGTACTTCGTAAGATTGGGATCCCTCACTGCCTCCAATGACTCAGAGCTCCATCAGTGCGTTAGGGAGGATAGAGAATGAAACCTTCTGCCCTCAGGCAAACCGTTGAACCCAGAGAACAGATTGTAAAGAGAAACTAGTGGCCCAAATCACATCTCTAAGGGCTTTAAATTGTCAGATGACAAGAAGCTCTACAGAAGCATACACTTTCAAAGAGAATTACTCCAGTGTGGAGGTGCAGCCTTCCTGCTTTCTGGACACTGTCAGCATCCACACTTTAACCACACAGCAAATACAAGAGGACTTGATGTTACCCACTCTCAGGAGGAGGAAGGATGTTACAGGCATGAAATACAGGCAATTACCACATCAGAGATTTGTTTATGATTACATGCCCATACTCTCATTCTTTAAAAGGGAAAAAAACAAGACTGTTACTTCTAGAGTTTATGGGAACCATCACCAGTGTTTCCTACTACCTATCAGCCCTTACATATCCTCGCAAACATCCCCAGGAAGTCAAATAGGGCAGACAGCAGACATCATATTCCTTCTAGAGAGCTGGACTGGTATGTAGAAGAGTGTGGGGCCACACAAGGAGATCATGTCAGAGCAGGGTATTGAATTCTGATCTTGATCTCCTTCCTACTAGTTTTGGGTAACTTGTGAGTTTGGCCACTTACGAAGCACTTAGGTGCTTCATAACAGAAACACTTAGGTGATTATTTTTTGCCTTTTAATGTTGCTCTTAGAGGACATTTTTCATGTCCACTCAAACCCTGCATCATCTGAGCCACAAACTCAACAAGGGAGCGATAAATCACCCTGCAAAATTCCACCTCCCTGAAAGGCAGAATCTGATTTTACTCAGATAAATAAAATCCTTACTGTACTCTTTCCCCACAGTTTCAGAAATTAAGACTCTGTAGTAATGGTAAGATTGTCAGATCTTTCCAGGACTTACTTGCTCTCCCAATTTTCAAGCTACAGATGCTGAAACCTTACTGGCTTTGTTTAAATCAATCCAATGGGAAGATAAAAATAACACAAACAAAACCAAGTCTGTGTAATAACATCAGAAAAAACAGCAAGAAGACTGACACTATTCCTCTGCTCTTGGAGCAAGTTAAGCTCTATGTTAAGACTACAAGGTGTGACAGGCAACTTTCTTTAAATATCTTTAAATTAATAGGTTTTATTCAACAAAAATATAGAGAATTGAGCACTGTCTCTGTGAGTCAGTTTGAGGCTTCTTAAAGTGTTCTGTCTCAGAAATTAGACACCTATTACCACTGTTGGAAACCTCAGATCTGTCTGAAATCTCAGCTTGTGGGCTATAGCACTCTAGGTCTGAAACTCAATTTCAGCTGACAAATTATCCTAAATTGTTCATGTGGTTTTAGAGATCTAGTTTTGGCTTGCCAATCAAGGATGGCAGTCTAATGCTTCTGCATTGTAATGATCAGCTTTCTCTTGGTTCTGGAGTCTGTACCTCAGTCACTGGAAGCTGTATTTTAAATGCACACACCTGGAAGTTCTCCCTTAGCGTACAAAGAACAGCCCCTCCTTAGAGAAAGCTCTACATGCCCAGGAATAAGATAGGGTACTCAGCAGTTGCTTTTCAAATCTGGCCTTAACAGAGAGCTTGGATATCCAGGTTAAGAGCTAAGAAGGAAGGATGAGAGAATGCACTGCACATGGAGCTGTCTCATCTGCTTACCGCTGCAGGAAGACATCATAGTAATCTCTCTTCATGCACTGTGCTGTGATCTGTTTGTACTCCTTCAGCAGACGGCGGATGGCATCGCTCAAAGCTCCATACAAACAGCGCTCCCCATCAAAAGTGTTTGCCTCACATTTTGCTCCTGTAAAATGATCACAGGTACATGGCAGCAAGGCAGAGTTGCATCTTTCTCAAGTGTCCCCAGATGGTTGCTAAATGAGCCTGACTTCTGGCAGGCAGCACTTCCCTGTGATCCCCTATATTCACAAAACCTAAGCTCCCCTTACATGTGTATAACCTAAAGCTGTTTCCCCACAGCAAAATCCCTCTCTGAACAAGCCATGACTCAATCACACTGATCCTGGTGATACACCTCTCAGCGTGGCTCCAGCAGTGTTCTGGGAAGAGGAATCTTACTGTACAAAGACTGAGACCATTAAATGGATTTTTAACAGCTCTTCCCCAAAAAAACATTTCTGCTTTGCGCAAGGCATGAGATACTTCTCTAGGCTAGAAATCTGGAGCGTATTTGCATTTTGCTATTTTAGAATGAAGCAGCAGATTAAGGTGCTTTGAATGCAGCAAAAGAAAGAGGCCTCTTGAGATCCAACTGCACTCTGATTCTTCTGCCAGAAGACAAACTTCACCACTGCTTGAGGAAGTTTAGGTGTTGGCCAGATACTTTGCCTGGAGAGTTTATCCTGAGTAAAAGTCCATACATTTCACCTGTAAGTCCTGTTTAAAAAGCAAGGCTATCAGAAGAATACAAGAAAGTTATAAACAGACAGCTCTTCAGATGAAATACAGTTCTTAGAGCAACATAGTCTCCACAGCAATGCACCTTCACAGAATACCAGCTGCGGTTTCAGAAAGTCGTGCTGCCCTGAGTCATCACAGAGAGATTCCCTGTAGCAAATTCAAGCAGCAAATTGTAGCAAAAAAACACCATGAAAGTGTATCCAGTGCAGCCTAAGATCACTGATCAGATGGCTGATTGTAACAGGAGACCTTTCCACAAGGGATGGCTAGAAGGATATATAATCCCTATAGACCAGTATGGAGAAAGATATAGCACCCATAACTCAGATATTTTTACTCACCATTGGCTAGAAGATAACGCACAAGCTCCTCATGTCCACAGAGGCAAGCGTAATACCTGACGATAAGAAGAGGAATAAAAATCAGAGATACAGTAGGAAGCAAAGTTCAGTGTTTGGGCACATCACAGCATGCAGACCTCAGCATTCAGCCATCCCTGATAAGCTTAGAAGACAACTCCTCAAAGGAGTGAGGAATTGCTATGGAAAAGCATAGAAGTCTGACCCCAGCGAAGGACTAAGCAGGATTATGTGTCTAGCACTTCTCAGCACTGCCATCCCGCAAGGAGATCTCAAGGTCCCAGTCTCAGTTCAGCATCTTCTGTTGCCTCACCAGCTGCCAAATCCATCCTCATTTTAATGGAGTTCATTTCATGTGCACTCAGCAGTTTCACTGAATTCTCAAAAACATTATCTGTGCCTTCTGCTGTCAGTGAGTACTGCACACTGTAACAAAGGAACTGCACCCACACTGATGTACAGCAAATCCACCCCTCAAAGTCCTACTTGTGATGAGTTTTGTTTTCTCCTTCACAATCTAAGTTTTCAGGACTCTGTTTCACAAGAGCCTCAAACTGTCCTACAAACTTGGAGAATCCTGTGTGTTAACTGCAGGAAGCAAATGTTGGCCTACCTGTACTTTGCAAAGTTACTCCATACTCTGAATACACTGCAGATGTCTACACAGAACTATCACTGGACTTAGTACATGGGGAGGTAAAAAGGTCACACCACCCTCCTCAGCACCAGCATGGGATTGCTCACTACCTACTGCACATTCACAGCCTCACCAGACAGACTGTGATCCAGCATACACTTTGTATTTCAATCCTCCACCTGAAAAGAGATGCTAGAATGACATACACTTTGAGCAGGAAGAAGCCTAATCAGATCAAGAACAGACCATTTAATCTAGGTACTCTGGACATAAAATTAGCCACCCTTCTGAGCGTCCACAAGCATCAGTCAGATAGGAAACAAAGACACACGTAGCACAGCAACCACAGAACAGAGAAGTGGAAACACATAGCCAAATCTCCCAAAATGCAGAACCTGAGACATTTCGTAGCAGTGCTCCTAGCTGTTGAGGCAGAGAGAGCAGAAGAGCTCTGAAAGCCCTCCCCTCCCACCTAGCCAGCGCTCTAGGCGGCAAGACTCACAGAGGTGTACTGTCCCACTTATCGCGCACATTAATTTCCACATCTCGCTGTTCAAGAAGGTACCTGGAAGAAAAGGAAGAGCAAAGTTGTAACTTCATGCAGCTGCTCACTTAGTCACATTCTCCTCTTTCAAAAGAAGTAACTTTGAGTTTGTACAGTAACTTCCGAAGATGTGACAGGATTTTTTGCACTTGGAGAGGGGTCAGCTATGGCTGGAGGGGCATCAGTCAAATCTTCAGCCCAAACAATGGCGTTCTGCAGCATGACTTGGCAGCTCCTTTCAATCTTAAGTGGTAAAAGAAAGGAATCAAACCCACCTCCTGCTGACCCCTAACAGGGCAATCACAAAAGAAGCCTGAGCACTTCAGCAGTACCTTTTAGTTCTTCAGCAGTGTTCACAAACTGGATGTTTACAAATAAGTGGCCAAGCTCACAAGTCTAAGGCTGGATGCTTATCCTGCTTGTGGCTGTTTGCCACAAGTAACAACATCAGGGCACCCTTTACCTCTTGCTGCTGCTTTGTCCCGCACATTCATGATGTATCAAATGCTGGCAACACTCCCCCTGCTTTAGGACCTCCAGAAGACAGACTTTGCCTTGCACACAAATCTGCTATATAGCCTGGCTCTTGTTATAGCCAGCTTGTCTCCAGCTACGGCACAATCATCTCTCCAGAAGTCCCTCTCAGCCTTCATAAAGATTCTCAAGATTGGGGTTTTTTTTCCTCACCAGCCTCTCCTTTCACTCCCTCCATACTTCAGGTTCTTTTGACCACATGCAAAGTCCCAAGCAGATTGCCTCCTTTCTTCTCAGCCCAATTTGTCCCCTCTGCTTTGACAGCATTCTCAGAGTGATCACTTCTACACTTTCACTTCTGTGCCAGTCACCTCAAACCTCTGCAAGGCCACCTACAGAGCTCATCCTCCCACAGTAAAGCTGCAGCTCACTACCTGTAATGAATCAATCTGAGTATGAAGCAGGTAAGAGCGCTCCCCAGATCTCACCTATGTGCCTATTTGCCCTTCCTTATTAGCGAACACTTTGAAACAAAAAACCTACACGTTGGGAGCTGGAAGAATCATGCAGGATCAAAAGGTGAAGCACAGTCTTAGACTCAAATCACGAGATGCAGCCAAAAGTCTGTTGTAAGCTCTGGTCCATTGTGTTCTGCACTCATTCACCCTGCAGACAAGCAGCCCACCTGACTCCTGACCTACGGCCAATGCAGCAATGTAAGCAAGGAGACCTGGCTTGAAGTTTAGCAGCCTGGAGTTTTTCAACGATCCTAACACAGTGCGCAGCGCAAGGTGTCTAAGTACTTCCCTGACGATTACTTCCCGGAGCTCTAGCTTCCTACTGACGCAAACGCTGTGTCAAAGAAAGGGCAACTGAAGAGACAAGACTTTTGCAAAACCCCAAATCCTTGGGGAAAAGCAAAGCGCGTTAATTTCTAAAGCCATAAGCTCTCCTTTTTCACATCCCGGGTGTCTCCTGTCACGGCGGCTGCCCACGGCAGCGAGCGCCGTCGGTTCAGGGGGCAGAGAGGGGCGGGCCGGGCTGCTGGTAAACACGACCCGTGGCGCGTCCCGGCGCCGGCGCGGCCCCAAAACCGGAACGCAACAAGGTCAGGCCAAGCTGCCCCGCGACAGGTCCAGTCCAGCTTCCCCCGAGGGACTGAAATTGTTCAAGGCAGGGGCTCGGTGCGTGGGGACACCGCAGTGCTCCGCTCCGCTCCCCTCCCCGCCAGCTCGGCCCCCGGCTCAGCTCACCGCACGCGGCTCACATCCCCCTTCTTGCAGCTGGTGAACAAGTCGCTGGTGTCCATGGCCGAGACAGGCCGCTAAGCGGCGGCGTCGCATTGACACGGACAGCGGAAAGCAGCCGCAACGGGCCGGAGGGGCAACCGCACCACCGGCAAGACGGAAGCGACGGCGGATGTAAACATGGAGGCGGGCGGGGCGCTGGCAGGGGAGCAGCCCCGCAGCCGGAGAGCAGCCCCGCCGCCCAGCGCAGCGCCCCAACGTGGGCTGGAGGAACTCCGCCTGCAGCTGGAGGCGGAGCTGGGACGCCAGTGGGACTGGGGGCGCTGCGGCTCCGGGTGACGGGCGAGAGGGTTGAAAAGGAGCGGAGACACACCTGATAATACCCTGGTCCAAAACGTGGGTGGAACAGGGGGTCTGGAGCACATCGAGTGACTCCGGACACGTGCAGCTGCATGGAGTCCAGCACTGGAGCAGAGGTGGGACGGGGGGTAAGGTGGCTGCAGGCATCCGCTCTGGGGCAGACATGGCACAAGGGTGGGCAAGCATGCAGGCGCTCTGCTCCGGAACATAGGCTTGTGGTAACCTGCCCTAGCAGAGAACAGAGGTCCTGGGCTGGTCCTGCGAGTACTGCACAGGGCCGGGACTATCACCCCACGGGAGAATTCAGTTCCCACGGGCACCAGCCTCGACTCGGCTTCAGCAGCAAGCTGTGATGGGAGAATCACGGTGCTAGGGGAACATTAGAGGGAGACTCACTGCCCTACCTCCCAGCAGAGGCTCCCTGGCCAACATCTCATCCATAGACCCACAGACGTGAACCCAGGCAGATGCAGTCAAGCAAAGGACTCTTCCACTCAGGTCAGTGTTCAGACACCCAGGAGGTGCATTTTATTGCAAAGAAAACAAAACCACAACCCTGTTGCTTCCAGGGCCAGATGCAAGTGTTTCTAAGTGTTCTCCCACAGCGAGCCCGAGCAGTGGCCAGGTCTTGCAGACAGTCTAGGTCCAGCAGGAACAAAGGTGTTGAGATGGACGGCTAGGAGCCCGGCGGTCAGCCACGACAAGCCCACCAGGCTCTCTTAGAACAGCACAGATTAAGCTGCTTGTTGATTGTTCGACCTGCCCCAAACCGTCTGTGAAGGCAAGAGGGGCTCCTGCAGGGCTGCAAAGGTGGATGGGAACAGATGAGCTGCTGACAGTAGTGGTTACAGTGGGATCCTGCTGCAATGCCCTAAGGTCACACTGCAATAATCCATACAATTACTACCTCCATCTCACACTGCATCCTTCGTCTGGGGTGATCCTTAAGGTGGTATCTTGAACTGTATTCTCAACCTGCATTATACTCCACACCACAGTTACCAGGCCACTTCTCTTAGTTTCTTTACACCCTGCATACCATGAGGCAGTCTGCAGGATGCAAAGTCCTAGCACATGTTGGACTCCACATTATAGATACTCTTCTAGACATCTTGGAGTAAATTGCAGCTTGGCCGTGCCAGACCACACTGTTGCACAGAGATGAAGAGCCACTCCAATCTTGACTGTTTATCCAGCTGATGACATTGCAGGTGGTCCCCTGGGCACAGAACTCCTTACATCAGCACCAGATGCTCTCTCTGAAGCCAGAGCCTCTGCTTTCCTGCTGTGCGTCTTGGGAGGAGAGGGGGCAAATGGAAGAAAAAGTGAGGAGATGGAGCTGAGACCCTGTATTGTTACCCAGGACCTCTAGACCAGTGACTCCAAGGAATGTCCAATCTCACTGCTTTGCAAACGAGGATGTACTCACACAAATCATCTCTTACATGCCTGGTGCAAGCCCCTCTGCTCACAGGCGAGTCCAGCAGACCCTTGTGAATAGAGCAGGTCACTGTCCTAGGCAAGTCGCAGGAAATGAATACCCAGTGCTAAGAAGGGGGGGTGGGAAGTCCTCATTTTTGCATTATTTTTTCTCTCCAGCTCCCCGCAGCCACCAGGTGTCAGTGAGATCAAATGTTTGGCAGATGAGACTACAGTGAAGTTCCAGGAGGTGGAAAAACAGTTTTCCAGGGATCAGTTTCCTCCTTCATCTGCTCTGCCACCGGGCACACCACTCCAAGAAGTCCAACTTTGACAGTTTTTGTTAAAAATAAGTTTAACTACAGTAAGGTGATAGAAAAGCTTCCTGTTACAAATGCTAAGACAAAGTTTTTCTTCCTCTTTAAGTCCTCCCTGTGCAGAGCTGAAAACCCAAGCACTGAACAACAGAGTAAGTGGTCTATCAACAGCCTCTCTACAGTGCTCCCCAGCCCACAGGTGCCCATACATGGCCTATCTCTGCAAGGCTGGTGGGAGAGGGACAACAGTGCAATCGACTTAACAAGATCAGCCTAGTGCAAAAAACTGATACAAAGAAAAACAAACGGTAAAGGTATAAAAAGTATCACCAGACTAAAGTGAAATGCTATTAACCAGTAGATTTATGGAGCTAAACTGAGATCACACAGACAGGTGAATCCTGTCAGAGATAGCAGAAAATTGTTCTCAGCCTCCGTACAGCCACTCTTAGACACTCTCAATCTCACCTGGATGCTCCAGGCACAGAAAAGCTCTTCCATCTGTGGAAAACCTTCAGGTCATAAGAAGCCAGAAGAGCAAATCAGGAGAACTTGCTAGCTTACTACTAAGCCCACGTAGCCCCCTTGGTTTCTTTAAAGTTTGACACAAGATCAGGAGGAGCTGAGACTAGCCAGAAGCACTGCTTTATCAGCACCTTGTTTCTCTGAATTAGTAGTGGAGAGAAGACAGAGCAGTAAAGCAGCTCCCTGCAATGATGTACACCAAGGAACTGTTTTGTGGGTAAACGGATTCCCATCTCATGGGTGGCTTTATGGTTAATAACCACTGGGCATTAAAAACCTATTTAATGAGGATTATTTGACTTAGAAATATTTATATGGTGAAACTGCCTGAAGGCCACAACCATACCAGGCCCCATTATGCTAAGTGCTATACAAACTTAACTTTTACCTCCGTGCTTTAATTTACTCACCATACTGTCACAACAACTTGCATTTCATCCTGTGAGCCCCAAAGTGCCAACACCACAGCCACCTAAATTGTGCAGTTTCACACAGACCCATCAAACTCAGCAGGTGCCATCAGTGAGGGGTGGCCAGAGAAAAGCCACGTGTGGCTGGCAGCGTACATGGACTGTCCCCCATTATCAACTGCTGGGGAAGAAGGAGGAACTCCACTGAGCATCTCTGCAACCCTACCAACAAGATACAAAAGGTGCTGATGATCACTGCCTCCTATGTAACACAGGGACAGGTATGGAGGCAGAATAAAAACACTGAAAACTGGAATCTGGATAGGAAACCAAAGGCTATCTCCTTTCTGGAATCCCTAAGAGACTGACACCAATGTGGTCCTAGATCGAGGTGATCCGTGGTTCAGTTTGTATGCAAAGCGCTATGCAAAATGAAACACCAGACTCTCGTACCTTGATTTTAGGCACTCACATCAGGGATGAACATGCTAAAAATTGCTGTACATAGAGAAATAGATTTACAGGCTCAGCATCAGACTGCATATCTGGGGTCTTTCGGAACAAAGGTTCACTTCAAGACCAAATGTGAAGCTGCATCTTGCAGTAAGCAAGCAGGCAGATCACCGGAACAGAGGAGTACTGTTGCCTCCAACCAAACCGAGTCCCTCAATCCCTTGATGACAAGAAACAAATGTTCTGGGATTTCAGGCTCAACAGTAGTTCTGAATCTTGGTTTAGGCAGGGTTCAGAGAACAATTATGAATATTCACGTGCCTTTTATCACATGTCTTCAGGGAGTTGGAGCCTCCAAGCTGCCTGAGGCATGCCCAAAGAAACATTCATTGGGGAGCTCTTAGATCTCATCTGAACTGCCTTTTACGCACTTGCTAAAATGCAGTGATTTTAAAGATGTTACCCTGATTTACATCTGTGGACATTAAACACTTCCTCTCCTTAGGGCAGGATGCTGAAAAGGAAACAAAGGGACTAGAAAATTTTCCAAGCTTTCACTTTTCTCCCTGTTTAAAAAGTCACACACAGTCTTTACACTTACCTCAGGAAGACCAACTGAAACCAAACTATCCTGGAAAAAAAGAAGTGGCAAGGCCTGCCAGCCTAAAACTTGAGATTTAGACCAGGGATAATTCTCTGCTGAATTCACAGGCTGTTGCATGAGAGAGGCACATAAATGTCTCTAAGCAACTCTCCAACCTAAAGCAAACTCCTAGCTAAGATGCTGCACTATGGCACCGAATTGTCTGCAGTCAGTCAAGCAAGGGTAAAGTGCTCAAAACTTTGTGAACCGTTTGGAGCTGTGGAGCTGAAAAACAGTGGGGCTGTTTGTGGTGGGAGGAGGAAAATAGGATTACAGAGGGATGTTTTCCCAAAATGTAAACATCAACCCATCTAATGAACAGCTGAATGCTAGAGCATTAGAAAACCTCTTTTCACATGTGGAATGCAAACACTGTCCAAGATGTTAACTGAGTCTTGATGCCCCTCTATCAAGAATGCAGTTTTCAGTGCACCTGCAAGGACTGAGTGTGACCTCACAGCCAGGATTCTGGCTTCCACAACTCCAGCTGGACTCCGAAAGTGAATTTACTCCCTAAAGCTGGATTCTTGGTGGCATACTTAGCCTTACTGCCTTGCTTCTCAAGCCCAGCCACTACCAGAGAGCTACAGTAAGTGCATTTAAAGGTAACGAAAGCATCGGTGCTACTGATAGGAACACACACACAGAGACCTACAAACCCAACCCTCCCTGCTTCCCTCTGTTCAGTGATCATCCTGGCTCCAAACCTCAGATGCAGACTCAGGGTTTCTATTGGGAAAGCTTCCCCAAAGACTTGACCTGAGAAGCCACTTGATTCCATGGTCCAACAGTCAAGATAGGAGAGAAAGTGTATTTAAGGGGGTGGTTCCCTCCTTTCTTTTCTAAAGATGTGTGTCTTCCTCAAACACATCCACATCCTCGCTCGCCTGCTTATTGATCAGAACATCCCAGCTGTCAGGACCATTGATAGCGTTTCCACCGTTCACGCTTGGCTTCTTCTCCTGCATTTCTGACTGGCTGTCACTGGCCACATCCAAGGTGGGGTTGTCATGGCAGCCGTTCTCAACAAAGCGCAGCTCCTCACCATGCGACTGCAAAGGACAAGAGAAACAAATGCAGAGAAAGAAGGACAGGTTTTAATGTTGCTGAGAAGCACAATCAGACCAGTCTATGAGGGTCATCAAGGACTCTGCAGGGTCAGCAGGAAAAGATGAATTCTTAGCCCAGTGCTTGCAGTGGATATGAGCTGTCCTGCACAAAGCAGCAGACAGGTTTGCATCTCTCTTACACCTGAACACTGCTGCAGCAGCGTATCCAGCTACGTCCCGTAAGTGGACAGGGGAAAACCACCTCCCTCTAACATTCCAATCTCCCTTCCATCCCGAAGGCTAAGGGTACAGCCACATTCTCCACCTGTCCAGTGCTCACCATGTTCTTCATCTTGGGCAGACGTCTCTGCCAGCAGTTGTATATGAGCCCCAATACAATGATGATGGCGCAGATGGAGCCAATGATCACCAGTACCACAAAGAGCTTCCCATAATCGCTGCGTGTCTGGTTGGGGTGTGACTGGCAGCTTGTGGTGGTTGAGTAGTTCTGGATGCCAATCTGGAAGGACAAATGGGGTACACTGAGTCCCCTGGCCTGCAGTCAGGTGGGATCCCATTCAGACTTTCCAGGGTCCAAGTACAGGACCATTGCTGTGGGTGAAGGAACTAAAAGCCAGGCTTTAGGGAGTCAGGATGGACACTAGTCTAGAAGGCACATAACTAAATATAACATCATCTTCCACGGAAGCTGACACATCACCAAGTGACGGCAGGTACAATCTTATCTTGCTCACGAGCACAAAGATCATACCTATGTGCAGGACAAGGAGGCTTTCATGGGAGAAACTGCCCAAGATTAAGAGTTCCCAAAATAAACTGCAGGCCACTGATGGGAGCTGAGGCTGTGGTGACTGTTTGACAAGAGAATTTAACCATAACAATTATGTCTACATTAAAGCTCTGGTCCTAAGAGGGAAAAGTGCTCTTTCCAAGGTCTTGAAAATGAACAGGTACCTGCTGATCCAAAAAGCTTAGGAATAACTGCCCTAGAAATGGGCTGCTTATGGTTGTTAGCAAACAAAGCCTAACATCAGTCCCAGTGACCTGGCAGATTCCAAACAGGTTACATATCAATTCAGTAGTACGTATGATAGGTGTAAGAGAATATCCCTCCTCCTCCTTCCAATCTCAGGCTAGCAGAAGGTCAGTGGAATGAGCAGTGTTTCATTATTGATAGAGCTGGACAGTCAGAAGCACATGGCAGGGCTGCTCTGGTAGGGTGCACCTTAACACAGGCTCATGGTTGCAAAGTCAAACCTTTCACCAATACGAGTCCTTTTTTCTGGGCAGTTCTAGCTGCTGACATGTCAGTCACACGGTTTCTACAGGGTTAGCTTTTCACACTTTCCCTGGTGTAAGCCAATCAATACAGCACTGAGAACTTAATTTGCTTTGTCTAACTGCACCAGTTTGTTGTTAGGTCAGAGAAAAACCTGAGAGCAGACAGCTGGCAAGGCACTGGCCCAACTCTACTGCTCAAATCGGCAGAATGACTCCGTCAGTGTGAAAAAACTCAAGCAGAATCAGGTCCTTTGTGCCTACATATCCTGTAGGCTTAAGGGGCAAAGTCAGGATCATGGGACTAATTTGTCCTCATCTCTATCCTCTTCCAAGCTGCCCAGGGTTAGAAGAGAACAAGTGAGAGGCAGAGGCAGCCAGCAGAGGAGTCTGGCATCTATCGCCTGTGGTTTTCTGTCTGCCCTTGTACAGGCAGTTGTCTAAAGGAATGAAAACCAGACCCTGGGATTGCAGGAAGATGATGTGTGAACATGTCCCATCTAGCACAGGCATCTCTCCTACCTCCTCCAGCAAAGCCTTAGCTACTGAGAGCAGCCAGTGAATCTGAATGAGCTGCAGGGTGAGCAGGGCAAAGTCTGGGGCTCTGCAGCACCCACATTGCTGCAGGCAGTAATGTAGAAGGGAAGGGATCGAGGATCCCAGCACAATGAATGTGCAAAAAGCAGCTTCATAACCAAGCAAGAAAAGCAGAGAAGGAATAACCCTCACTTATACTCTTAATGGGAGAAGACATTTGATTGTCTGGCAACTACCAGAAAGAAGAGAAGGGAGTTTGACAAATGTCTGACTCATCTGTTTGCTGCTGAGGGTTCAGCACTCAGTTTGACCAAGATCTGGTCCCAGTTTTCAAGGTGCTTATTTTAATTGTATAGCTAGTCTCAATAAATGGATGAAGGCAGACAGGCTCTTACCTCAGCTAAGCTCCTCTTAACATCCCCTAGTGCCATGAGTACATCATTTGTAGGAATGATGCCTGCAAAGGAGAGAGAGACAGAGATCAGTGCGCTCACAGCTCAGGGTAGCTCAGTCAGAGGTACTCAACCCTGTGAAATCCCCAACAGAATGGATGCAAGGAAATGGAAATTTTTGTTACTTTATTTTAGGAGGCTGAAAGAATGCAAGGACCAAAATTAGGGGTTCCTCTAAGTGTTCTTTAAAGTGAGGGGGAAATCCAGGCACAAACGGATACCAGAGGCCCCTAGGTGCCCTTCCCTCAGCTTCAGGATCTGTGTCTGCTCTGGTAGCCAGCAGCAATGTGCAAAAATTCACAGAGCCAGGTACCTATGCTGCCTGATCCAGCTTCCTCATCCAGCACAACGTGATTCTGAGCTGCAGCACCCAAGATGTTCCCAAAGAGCTTCATGCTTACCTATCACAACTATTAGCAGGTGTCCTTTGCTCTGCAGAGCACCCTAGCAAAGTGGTGTGCCTGACACAGCAGCTTCACACCCAGTGCCAACAGCTTCAGCCAAGGAGCCATTAGTCCACACTGAGCCACCTCTTCCTGGAACTCTCCTTCACTAACAGCTCCCAGGATACTCTCCCAGTCAGGAGAGCAGGAGCAGTCAGAGAAGATTTAGAGGCTGAGGTCCATTTCTCCCTTCACTTTCACAGCAGTAAAAAGAGTAACTGAAAGAAAGCACAGTTCTTCAGAGCAGAAGATACTTCTGCTCCTTATCTTTCAAAACTCTCTCAGCCTGACTGTGCTGCTGGAGTTCAGATCTGTTTTCTTCTCCAGGATGTCCTCGTGCATGATGGCATGAAGGCTTTAGTTTAGAAGACTAAATGGTCACCAAAGCCTTTTCATTGACACATGGCCCAGTTCAAGGGCTTGGAAGAGATGCAATGATTTAAGACATCAATATAGCAAACACCACTTAAGCATTTGCTTCATTTTCCCATCACTATGGGCCACTTCAGGATACTGGTGTGAGTTTTTCACATAGGCCATAATGTCAGCATTAAGAGACCTCCTTCACTAAGCAGGCACCGGAAGCAGTATAGGAAAATCACCAGAAGGGGATTAAAGAGATGTTAAAATGTTCCACCCCACCTTCCACTGTCAGCTTTTGTTTCTTTGGGGATGCAGTGGAGGCACTGTCAGGACTGGCCCAGCTTAGACAAGACTCCAGAATTGTTAAGAAGCAAAGCAGAAGCAGGCTGTCAGGTCCTGCCACTGCAGCGGCCTGCCCATGGAGGAGAGCATAAGCACTGAAAGCTGATGGATGCTTGAGTGAAGGCAGTGAAGGGAGGGAGCAAAGCAGAAGGCAAAGTGCCTAAGACAGAGCTTTGTGCAAGTGGCAGGGCACAAGCCAGGAAGTGGATGCAGAGAAGAGTCTTACGTCCTCAGCCCCCCTCCCAAGTTCTCAGGTCTGCTCAACTCTGGGAACTAGTGGGATCGAAATAAACTGGAGAATAAAAGCTCCATTTGAGAGCTCCTTAAGTAAACCCCCCGATGATAGGGAGGCTCCTTCTCCCAGCACTTACCCTGTTCCCCTGCCAGTGTCATTAGCAAGTGCTTGTCATTCTCATTGGGTTTGCTCAGAGAGATCAGCCAGCGGTCCTGCAGTCCATCCGCCTGTCTGGAGAAAGCATCCTCCACCAGTGCCAACAGCTGGGGACCCCTCTCCAGACGAAACTCCTCCTGCCACAGGAAAGGGACCTTGGTGAGTGCATGGTGGGAGCAGAGTAGATGTAGCACTGCACGGCTGGCACAGCTGTGACCCCTGAACCAGGTGTATCTAAAAGCCAGCAAGGATAAACCTGGTGCAACATTCCCCTGCACATCCCCAGTGCCCCAGGCTGGACCCACATACTTCTGACACACCAACACTTCATCTGGGCTCCTGCTGCTGCCATACATCCCACACCATGCCAAGTCCAGTTACCCCAGCACACAGGGATCCTGGAGTGACACCATGAGGTAAGGCAAGAAGGAAGCAGCCAGGCTCTTCCCTGCAGCCAGCGCTGGGTCAGCGGGTGCTGCTCAGCATGAGACGCTCCAGCCATCCCTTGTTGGGCTCCTCTGCTGCTTTCTCACTCCTGTGTTTCTATTCTTATCTCTGGTTGCCATGCCAACCTGAAGGCCACACAGATGATTAATAAAATGGAGAGTTCTTGTTGCCATGGCAATTTGAAGCGCTCAGGGCAAGCACAGGCCTGTGCTGAAAATGGCCTAATTGGAAAAGACACCGATGACTGGGGCCTGAATCACAAGGGCCTGCCAGTGTCTCATCAGTTTATGGGTTTGGGCACGGGAGGCAGGAGGAGCAGTGTAAGGATGCAGTGCCATCCTGCTCAGCTGCCATCCGGCTCACAGCCCTGTCACAGCCCTGTGGCTCTGATCTGGGGGATNTTCCAGAACTGCACACAGTACTCCAGGTGGGGTCTGACGAGAGCAAAGTAGGTCTGATGAGAGCAGAGTAATGTGGGATGTGGAGGAAGGGGGAATAGCTAAGACAAGAGCAGGAGGAAGAGAAAGACAGAGTGATGCAAAAAAAGAGAGGTTGCAGAGCACTGATAAATTCTCTGGAATGGAGAAGAGAGAGCTGTGAAGGAGCCTGAACACACACACACATACACACGCTGAGGTAAAGGCCACCTCTCAGCAGCACTCTTGGGTCAGACCCTGCAGTCCTCACTCGGGCAGAATTCCCAGGTATACTGAGTGGGAGCCTTCAGAGAGAAGCTGAAGTGAATCCCTTGCCCTGACTCCATTAGGAAGATAAATGGGCTGCCAGCTTAACCCAGCAATACAGACATCATTTCTCCAGCAGGTAAAAACCTGGCATTGTGAAGAATATTAAAGCTCAGATGTCACCCTCTGGAAGGAGCTAAGCATCCTTCTTGTCCCTCAGCTTCTCAGTAGAGCTCGGTGCTACAGCAGATCAGGGCTTTGGAACACAGGAAATAATGAGGAACCTCCACTCACGCTTATTTGAACTACAGCAATTGCACCCCAGGTTCTCCCTTGCAACCCTGGAAATCCAAACACCACAGGGCTCAGATACACAAACCAGAAAACAAAAGGGACAGGCAGAGGGTCAGTGAATTGCCCAAACGAAGTACTATGGGTGGGAAACAAACTGCATCAACATCAGTGGAAAGGAGAAGAGCTTTATTCCAGTTTCAGTCATGCAAAGTGGTAATGGGAAGCAGGCAATGAAGCGATGTTCACGTTAAATATGTATGTTGACAAGTGTCCCTTTGAATAAGGGGGAGGGCAGCACAAATCATTCACTAGGAAATATGCTTTGAAACATGAAATGAAGTAGAAAAACAGTTCAGTCCTGCCTATCCCAGGGCCCTGTCTTCTTTCAGCAAGGCAGAAACGAGGATTCAACAGTAAAGACACCATTTGTTCAAGAGACATCTGCACATCTGCTCTTCAGTTCTCTCCCTCCCTGTGGTTTAAAACAACACAAGTGCAGGTGACCACGGGAAGCAAGCTATTATATGCTACAAAATTAGCCAGCATTTCAACTCCACAGAGATGGGAGAATGAGCAATGGAAAACTGGACACAGAAGAAAAAAGGGACACCAGCAAGCCTTAAAACCCTCCAAAGAGCAAACTGGTTTGCCTCATTCAGGAGGAAAGAGACTGACTTTTCTTCTGTCCTTTAAGCAATCAACGTGCCTTACTGTGTATCAGAACTCTCCTCTTTTCCCTCTCCAGAAAAAGGTTTACCCTACAAAAAGAAACCTACAAAAAATCTGACCCCACAACCCATCAGTAGTGGAAACAGATCAGAGCTACAGAGCTACTCTGCAGTAACAAATCAGCTAGGTCTGCCCAGAGCAGGAGTCACAGAAAGCCAGAGTGCAGACACATGAGGCCAGAACACACTTCCCTGATGAAACATTTTGGTCTTGGGCTGTCAAGCTCATAACCATTTCTTAGAATTATGAAAGGCACCTTGACCCTAGGCCTTTTGCAACTGGTTTTAAAGTGCCTGCTAAAAGGCTTAGCAGAAGGGAATGAGTCCTTTTACCAGGGATCCACAAGGGGCTCCGGGCTCATGAATTAACTGCAGCTTTATAGGGATGGATGGACAAGCACTGGATTAGCAGAGCATGGCTGGTTAACAGATCCAGATAACACACAAAGTAACAAGGTTGGGAGAAGAGGCACTTAAGGAAGATTTAGTGACAGCTGCTTGATGATGAACCATTTGCACTGCAAATGGGGAGTCCCTATTCCTCTGAGCCATCTATAACCAGGAAGGAGGGGAGGAAAAGGAAGAGAAGGAAGGAGAACTGCACTTCAGACTTGCCACATTTCCTCCAGTAAGAGGTGTAATGTTAAAAGCTCTCACGTCTCACAATCCAGGTACTGACTGGCACAGACTGGCAGCCAGAAGTTAGCCAAAACCCAATATGGGACTGAGATGTGCTAGACTTGCAGCAAATGATCTCTCTCCACCCACTCTTTTTTCCTTTTGGAGAAAAGGAGTATTTCTGTCCTCCTCCCATCCTCCCCACAGTCTCAGTGGAGAAGTTGAGATTTAGTGGTTTTAACATGTTTTGTAGCAGACAGCAAGAGCACTTCTCTAAGTACTATTCCCCCATGCCATCAAATCTCTTTGGGCTGACTTACGCAGTCAATGTTATCTGACATATTCAGGATGATGTAGTTTTTCCCCGCAAGGTTGCTCCAGTCTTTGCAGATTACCTGAAGAGAAAAACCAAAAAGACAGCTGAGTTCAGGCTGTGAAGGTAGCTCTCCTGCTGAAAGCACAGGGTACACAAGGGACAGGAGCGAGGGGCTGTGCTATACCACTGAGAAGACTTCTCAAAGGATGTAACTGTCCTCTAACTCTCCATAATAAGGAGGAATCACCCACTTTGCTGCTAGCACATGAAGCAGGGACAAGGTTACTGTGCCAGCTTGCCACAGTCCAGCTTACCTTCCACCTCTCCCTAGACTCCATGATGATTCAGGCACTCAGTGGAAAGCTCTCTAGCCTTGCAGGCTTGTTCTCTACATGATCAGCACTTAACACAAAACATAATGAGGAGCCTCTGTGGTTCTTAAACTGGTGAGGTGGGGCAGCACTTTCGCAGGCAGAAATTGGATGCACAGAGGGATTAAAGCGCTTGCTGAAGCTGAAGTACCATGGGGTAGAAAGCAAAATTAGTACCAGGGAATGCTTCTTTCTCACCAGTCAGTTCCTGCTACCTATCTTCCCTTTACCAGATGCCAGTTTGTTGGATTCAGGAACTGCAGTTCACCTCACACCTCCTCTCCCACAGGCTCTCCTAGACCAACATCCTCACAAAGATTGCTGTACCCTACTCCACCTGCTCTGCATCTAGTCCCTGCAGGCAGCAACAAAAATAGCACTTTCTTCTCACTCCCTTTCCAGAAATCCTTGGGGCCGTTTTTGTCCTGACATTTCCAATAATGCAGGCTGAGGAAACAAGCAGCTTTTGCTGCTGTGCATGCCCCAGAGGGCAGGTGTTTATTAGAAGCAGGATCCTGTGCAGCAGTTCACTGGAGAAGATGTGAGGGGGCAGGGCTTTCACCAAGGATGATGGCTTCCATTAAGAAGCACTGTGAAATGGTCTCCCCAAAATTCAGTTTTGGCTGGGTGAACAACAAAAGCTATTTCCAGTAAGACTTTGAGATTTAGGTGAGGTTAAAGGGATAGGACAGAAGTGCCCAAATATCATCACTGCAACCTCCCCCACAGTCCCTGCTCCCAGTGCTACCTGTGCCGAGTCCCAGGGCAGCTCCGTCGGTAGCACAGCCATGCGGGCACCCCCAGGCTGTGGTGAGAAGCTCCTCTCTGCTGCCACGGTCTCAGTGGCTGACTCAGTGTCATTCCAAATGGGATCCAGCGCAGAATCATCAGCCCTGTCCCATGGTGATACAGAGGTGGTGTGCTGCTCACCCCCAGAAAGAGTCTGGGTGTCTGGGGAGCTGCCTCCAGGAGAGAGTGTCCCCACAGGCATTTCTATTGTCTGCTCCACTTCACTTAGTGATGTGGGCTCCAGCATCTCCCAGCCCACCGTGGCCTCTGAGACCTCTTCTCTGGCTGAATGCTCTTCCTCACCAGTCTCCACGGTGGGCTCTGCAAGCTCTGTTCTTGTTGTAGTCACAGTCGGCTCTGAATCTGCTCCCTCAACAGCCCACACATCCCCAGCTGTCACCTCAAAGGGCTCTTCTGAAACACTGGGAGAGCTTGCAGCAACAGTAGTAGAAGAAACAGAGGACAAAGGCAGAAGACCTGGTCCCATGCTACTCCCAAGGTCTAAGCCTGGAGGAACAGTGTCCTCTTCTAGCCCTCCCGTGGCTGCCTCGGTCACAAAACCTGGCCTGGCAGAGGCTGTGGAAAACAGAAGTGAGAAGGAGTCCTCTTGATCTGCTGGTTCAGAAGATGCAATCTCTGGCCCAGAGGTCTGGAAGTTTTCCACTCCTCCTCTTGAGTGGTCTATAGGGAGCAGTCCCTCCTCTTCCTCCAGTGTGCTGGAGAAAGGTGTGTGCAAGTCAGGTTCAACAAATTCTGCTGGTGGCTGGGCAGTGGCTGCTTTCCAGGTGTCTTTCACTTGTGTCCCATTCCCTTTCAGCAAGGCCTTCTGAGACACAGCAGGAAAGCTGTAATCTGAAAAGAAATCCAAAAGACTTCATGTCACAATCCAAGTAACCACAAACTCCAAAAGGCAGAGAGCTAGCCCCATTGCATGTGTCTAGCCACAGATGGGGTCAAACAGCAGAGATCCTCTAAGAGCTGCTACCCTACCACAAAAAGAGCAATCCTATCTGGTAAGTACAGTGCAACCTCTGCATTTCCCTCCATCCCATCCCACTAAACTCACTTTCCCTAGGGATAACTCACATGTTACATTTTCTCCACTGCTTTCTGCCCTGAGGCATTTTCCTCAACAATAATAAACCGTTTTGACACCTGATGTCTCTGTGGTGATGTTGTGAGAGTTAGGAATCAAGCAGAGACCCAGAGATTTGTTTCAGATGGAATTCAGAAAGATAAGGAGTGGTTAGCAGCAGTCAGCCACAAGCTAAACAGAAAATACTAGGGAAGAGAAACAAAAGCACAGCAAACTAAATCCTACACACTCCAGCAGTATCACCAAAACACGAATCAACCCCGGCATCTTTGAAACGGAGAACTTAGGTTTGTACAGCACTTCTCAGCAGAAGTCAGCTCACAAACATATGCATTTTAAGACTCCCATGTCATTAAGGAATAGTTTTGCTGCAGGGAAGCAGAAGCCAGAAACAGGAGCCTCTCCCTCCAACTTCAGCTCTTGGTTGTTGTGCGGCTCTGACCATGACTGCATGAGATGTTGCTAGACAAATGTAGATGCTGAAGGAAAAGATGCACCGTACAAATGCGAAGTTAGAGCAGCCAGTGGTTTCTTCTGGAAGCCCAGCAAGCAGCTAGGATGCCAGGCTAAGGAGGGTATCTGTAAGATCAGACACATTAAGCTCAGAGTGGTAGGCATAAATCCAGCAGGCATAGATCAGCCTTCATCTTTCTTGAGAAACTGCCTGCACCCGAGGAGCTCTGTTTCAGGAGTTGGCATCCCAATTAACTTGCTTTCTCCCCAAGATGAGCACAGCACGTGTTCTGACTGAGAAAGGGAAGGAAGATGGTCCCTCTGCAGCCAGAAACGAGCACCCGTCTGTAGTTACTGTTATTAAGTGACTGAAACCCCCAAGGCCCCCATTTCTTCTCCTGCCAGCCACAGCGGATGCTCCGCTGAGCACAGTGGGCAGCAGCTGTCTGGATGCCTTGCAGAGATCTGCAACAAGGAATCTCCACGCATCCCTGACTCCAGTCCATTGCTTGCTGCTGTCAGAGTGGGTGTGAGCTCCCAGGCAGACAGAGCCATGACACTGAACACATCTACTGCCTTGGATACTCTCTGGCAAGGAGGCCTTGCCCATGCTGTCCCTACCTGCTCCTCCCTATCCTTCCTGATCAGAGAACTGTGCTGGTCCATCTACCCAGGACAGGAGGTGCGAAGATGCTCCTGTTCAGCTGGCAAGTGGCTTCCTTTAACCCAGAGCCCACTCCCTTCATACTGTCAGCAGCTCCTTCCAGATGCTGCCCAAAGATGAATATGATCCAGGTGTTGACCTTCAGGTTTGTGACACATCTATCTCACAGTTCTGGCTGCAGAAAAGGCACTGAGATCTACTGACCACTGCAGGCAACAGCAACATCTGCTTTGCTGCTGCACTTCAACAGAGAGCACCCATCTTGACTGAGACTCTACCCAAGGATTCTCAGGATTGTATGATTTTTGTGACCAAACAGCCTACCTGGTGATGCTCCCTCAGTGGCCAAAGAGGCTGGAAAGACCAACCAGCAGTAGCACAGGCAAACAAAATCCATCTCTCCTCAACTGCCTGGCACTGGTCTTCCTGAAGGCCTTACGAAGCTACACATCCCAGGGTCTGCAGACACAGTCACTGCCTTGCTGGACGGATGGTGGTTAACAGCAGGGAGAGACCATGGGATTGAGGACACTAGGTCGGGACCCTCTTCAGACAGATGGTGGAAGGTTTAGTGTATCTCTGGGGCTCTGTTGCTCCTCCTGATGCAGGGAAACTCAGGGTTTGCACCAAAACCACAAACCTTTGTAGGAACCCTGCCTGCCCTGACAGACTGTGGGTGAAAAGCGAGGGTTTCATCCCTTAAAACAAAGCAAGGTGTGTTTTCAAGGTTCAGTGATCCAATCTGCTATCTCCTTTGCCTAAAGACACTCTCAGCTACTCTCAGCTACTCTGCATCTCCTCTTCCCTGCCCCTCTCCCCACCTGGAAGAGAACAGATGGGCACAGCAGAAAAAACAAGGGGAAAAAAGCACAAGGTTTGTCTCACAGGAGCAAGAAACACTCCTGGCCTGTCAGCTCACCTCTCAAGTAACACATTTGGACAGATGAGCTAACTTGCATGGAGGTGCAACCATGCTGCCTTTCCACCAAGATCTAAGGACAGAGATTACTGCCTCTGCTATGTGTCCCAGGCAATGGAAGTTTGGGGAGAACCCATCCCGTCCTCTTCCAGCAAGTTTCTGTCTTACAAGGCAGCCAAAGACCAAAACTGGGCCAGCAAATCAACAAGGTAGAAGCAGGCACAGGAATTCTCACACTCACTGCTAAATGAGTTAAACATCCCCACCTGCCACCAGACCTCCACTATTTGGCATCCTAAGCTGGCAGCATTTATCTCCCATCTGGTTTGTAAGACTCCACTGACCTCAGCTCCCCACAAACATTGCGAGCCTTGTTACTCAGATTCATGCAGATAACAGTGAAACTCGAGGCATCTTGGTCAGAGCTATGCTGGTTTGTGCTCCTTAAAACAAGAAGTTCTCATACAACTCAGTTCCCAAAGGAGTTCAATCATTTTTCAAGTTCAGAGGTTCACGGATAGTTAGTCAATCCTTCCTTCCAGACATTCCAAATGGACACTTAATTCCTGTCTGGATTCACCTCCTCCCGTCTCACTACCAAGAGTGTCTGTCCACTTCTCGAGATCAGGTCTCTTTAAGGCACTCATAATTTCTTCTACTTTACATTCCTCTTCCACAGTTTGAAGGAATTTTTGCACCCTGTCCATCTCCCTGGTATGATCTTAGTCACTTATGTTTGTCCCAGCATCTTCCCAAGATTACTTGCAGACAAGCTGGTTTCTGTCTCTCATCTGTGTAATGCAGAGTTAAGAGCTTCCCTATTTGGAAAGTCATCTCAGCATTTCCTTCAACTTCCCTTCCTCCCAGCCCTAAAGGAACTCAAAGGCCATCTCTCATTTTTAGCAGCTCCTCCCAACATTCAGCTAGCAGCTTGCCTCAGCAAGTGGCTTTCTAGACCTCACAACCCACTGTCCCACCTGGCTATCCTCTACCTTATGCAGATCCTTAAAATTCGCCTGTTGTGCCCTGGGCTCACAGAAGTGCACCCACAGGCCTTCCCATGCACCTGTGACAGTGCTATTCAGTCCCAGTCCCACCAGGTTTTGCAGAGAGAAAAAAAGCAATCATGGAACACCGGGGCCAGACAGACAGAGGTGATGTGTGCTCATGCTTCAGACATGGGGCAGAACATTCTGTCAGAGACAGGTATCATGGAGGTGGCTGCAATGCCAGATTCATCAGATTAGATGAGCTGACAAACCATTTCAGCAAGGAAGCAGAGCACTGCCAAAGAGAAGAGTGCCTGAGAAGGGAGGAGAAGGTAGACACACACCACCAGCTCCTTCCCTGTCAGGGTCTGCTCTCTAAGTCTTCCACCAAGATCAGCAGTAGGCTGGAGTACAAGAGGAACTTAAAGACACACACAGAGGTGGTGTGTGCCAAGTACTCCTCCCGGTCTCAAACAAGCAGTCAAGCCACGACGGAGCCAGCCTGATCAGAGTGGGACAGCTCAAGAAAACTGCCTGATGAAGCCACAGGACTGTCCCAGCATTTCTGGCTGAACAGTCTAGCAGGGATGGACCAGATGAGCACAGCAGGCAGTCAGAGCTCCATATTCTGTAATCTCTGAGACCAGTCACATCATCCTCTTGGGAGTCTGGCTCACCGATATGAAATTCCACACCTCCACCTCACCTCTTTGCCACCACATCCTTAGCTACACCCCTTAATGCTTTCCATCAGTAGTGATATTACTCACACTGCAGCATTCAGTTGTCTTCACCTCCCACCCCGCCCCCAGTTCTTCCCTTCCAAGCTCTCTTGCAAAGACCCTCCAGGGCATTATTTTCTAAAGAAACCATCTTGCATAGCCCTCCTGCGACTCCAAGGACTGCCCTTTGCATCTCCCAGCAGACCTAGGTCTGGGTTGCACAGATTCATTTCCATTGCCTGGGGAGATGATTCGCCCTGGGAGAGGTGAACATGAGCTCCAAAGCTCTGCAAGAGTTGCCATTTAGGCGATGCTCTGCTTCCTCTGAAATCAATACCAAAACTTCCCTGACACCAGATGGGCCAAGAGTTGGCCTTGTGCCAAGGCACGATTCCCCAGCCAGACATTTAATTCATTACATTTCTGCTGCTTCTTCATTCAGAAGTGCTGTTCTTGGTTACTGCCCTGCAAGGCTCCCTATCCTGTATTTGCCACTGTTAGCTGTTTAAAGCAACTCTGACAGCTCAGAAAAAGGGTGACCCTCATTGTTTTTGGTACACATAACCTGACCATAAGGTCTTTATTGGATTAAATTGGAAGATCATGTTAACTAGTGATTGAATTACTGATAACTAGAAGGCACTGTAATATAAAGAGGAGAACATCAGGCCCCCACCATAACAACACAGCCTGACAGCACCATTCACACTAAAGCACCTGCCAACTTTGGGAAATGCAAGGCACACTCTACCCACTGCTTTAAAAGCAGCCAGGTCTGAGGTGATACCTTCTCACCATTTTGCAGCGTAGAGCAGTGAGGTTTACTGCAAAAAGACATACATCATCTGATTGAATCTGCAGGGGGATTTGAAAGAGGCAAAATGCAATTACTGGGGCTGGAACTGAGCCATTTGGGGCTAATATCCTAATCTTCCAGAAGAGCTAGAAGTTACTGCCTGTGACACCAAGACAGGTTCACACACACAAAAGAGATCACAGTTAAAAGAAAGGTCCAGGGTAGTAATGTGGTTAGGTCTTACTGTGTGTGGAATTTGCTTCAGGTAGAGACTGGGCACCACGTCCTACAGCCACTCCAAATGGGCCAGAATAAGCCACCCTCACCCAAACACAGTGGGTCAGGGATAGCCACCCCAAAAATAACGTTCTGCTCAGAGAAATCCTCTTTGTCACAGGTCAGCCTTTGCCAGCCACGTCTTGGTCAAGATGGCTTGTCCTGAGACAGTTCACCAATGTGTCAGCGTGCGCTAAACCAGGGCATAAACAAAAGGCATCCCGGGAGCTGAGCTCAGGCAGGGGGCTGCTCAGCGCTAAGCTTCTTATGCAGACAGTCTTTACCAGGTGCTTCATTTCATTAATGCTTGGCTTGAAGATGGTATTAAGAACTGCAGATTTGCTGTCAGGCTAGATGAAGAGACAGCAGATTTCAGCAAGGCTGAGAAAGACTGAGATCTCTCTGGCCAGAGGCAAGTGATTCGTCATGGAAAGAAGTGAATCTTGCTATCAGAGAAGGGTTAGGGATGGAAGATACTTTATTCCATTAGATGGTCAAAAAACTTAGTTTAGAAGAGATGTATTCAAATAAAAATGTCTGTCCTGCTATCCCTCATCCTGACTCTCCTGGGAATCCTTTCTGCTAATTACTATGAACAATTAAAAGATTACAATTTCCACACCCCACCCCCTTCCAAGAGCCACATGCCATCCTAGTGAATCATCAGCCAACAAGACTAGATTGGATAGCTCCTAGCACAGTTATACCTCGGCCTTCAAAGGCACAACCTTGGAGCCAAAAAGAGCAGATCTTGGCTGTAAAGATGCAAGCTTCCTATCAGTCCACCATCACACTGGAAGATGTGGTAATGCACTCCAGTTCTTGGAGGCTCAGTCACTGGCCAGAGGGGAGAGACTTAAATGCCTTCATTCAGCAGATGTTCACAAGTCTTGCACCAGTTTTCAGGGGCCCTCTCTTCACAGCAATTAATGATTAGGCTGCCTAGAGCCTTCAATGTGTGGGGAACACATGGGGCACAGTGTTGTGACAGAGCCAGAAGAGAACACTGAGAAATGTAAACCAGAGAGCATTCCAGGATGCATACACCACCACATAACTCACTAAAAACTGAGGACTCAAAGGAATCTGCAGCTCTGATGATCACCTCTTCAAGCCCTAAACCTAGAAGAGATGTTGCATCCATTGCCTAGGAAATCCAACCTGTCAGTAGGAATTGGGGAACTGTAAGCCTCCCAAGCAGAACAGGAGGACAAGGCCAGATCCAGGTCTCTGCAGGTCAAGTCTTCAGGTTTGATCTGTGGCTCAGGCCAATTTGATACCAAAGGGTAAACAAAGCAGCCAAACAAAAACTACAAGGTGAGAAGCTTCTGGGTTCCCTGGAAGCCTGAAGACTGTAGGATGCAGAAGTAGCAGGTTCACAGCTCCACTGACTTGGCTCTTGGCTATGAGTCACACGCTGCTTCTTTCCTAAGGATACAGCATCCACATTCCCATCAGACCTACTCCATGTCTCCCAGATGCGGCTCCACCGGGTAGCAGCTGCACACACGTTAGCACACATGCAAGCCGGCACTTCTGTGTGCACCCAACAGAATGAGACAAAGCTCAGGGTCCTTCCACAGGCTGATGCTCACTGATGTCAGTATAGCCTGTTCTGTAGCACAGAATCATCAAAAGCACATAAGTCAAGAGAATCAGTGCCCCGTGCTGAGCTGTGCTCTGCCAGAGGGAGGTAGTTCTCACTTTCTAGTGGACTAACGGGTGGCCCTACATGCCACATGTTTCCCAGAAATATTCTTAAAGAGTATTCAAGTGCAATTAAAAAGAGAGCAGCAGCTGCAGATTGTTATTACTTTTTAATCTCTTGAAGCCTCAAAGACACATGAAGGCAAAGAAGACTCCCTATACAGCCTTCAGAGGACAAAATACCAAAAAAAATAGAAAGGAGAGATGGACTAACACAGCTTGGAAGACCTGGCCTTTCTGCAAGAATACCAATTCCAGACCCAGTAGCTTTATACCAAACGCAGAAAGAAGCCAGAACAGGTCTCTCTTTATAGCAGGGAGTTTTCTCTGTCCAGTAACATAACAATCCTGGTTTATGCCTTGATTGATACAGGCTCTCAAATCTATGCCTGGGTCAGAGCCAGAACTATGCTGGGCCACACTTAACTGTCATTCAGACAGAAATTCCACATAAGGAAAACTTACACCACAAACTTCTTTTTTCCTTAAACAGCAGCTGTTTGAAGCAGTTTAACGGATTTACACATTGAAACAGATGTCATCACACAGTTCCACGAGGTGCCACAGAGCACCTGTCACACATGGAACACGTAAGATCCATTGGTTGTATGCATCTCATGCACAGGCTTTGCATGACAAGTGAAGGCTGCCCAATTTAGGGATGCTATTACAACATCCTTTATTGTAAAATGACACACAGCAGGTTTCTAATTAATTTTTAAGTAGAAATGTGCTCCCAGCTCTTGAATAATTCAAACTGTTCTATTAACCAAGGTTCTGAAATGCCACCGAGGCATGAGCTCTGGACACAGCACTGGCCAGGGGAAAAAACCAGCGCTTGGGAAGCACAGAAGTGGTTAGCTGGGCAGTGGACAGGGTAGGGTATGTGTAAAGGACAACTGAAAGAGCACATCTGTTCACGGAGGAAAGCACTGCAGGCAAGAACGGAAGGAGAGAGGAGCGTGTTCTGCATACAAATGGGGCGAGGCACATGCAGGAGGCGAGGCTGGGTTCGGTACCCAGCGCATCCTGCTCTCAATGCACAAGCACATGCTGTTCTCCAAGTCACGTCCAGATCTGTCAGCACATGCAGGTGCCTGCTGGCACACAAATAAAAGAGCCGCTGAGCACGCTGCCAGTGCCTGAGAGCGGCTAAGCCAGAGCATGTCCCAGGGATGCGCTGGCAGGACATGCACCACCCACCCAGCATCGGCATGGCCTCCCCACAGCCAGGCCTGCAAGTGCCCCAGGGGGGCACGGGAGCCACAGGGCAGCAAGGGCATGGCCAGCTGAGCTTAGCTGCGGTGTTATCGAGCAAAGGGCTTTGGAGACCTAAGCTGGGATGGCCCTTGCCCTGCACAGCATGCACTGTGCTTCAGTGGGCAGCCTGAGCTGCAGCACTGTGGCAGCCCTCAGCCCTGTGCCAGCACAGGTCTTTAAGGTCACAGAAACACGAGTGAAACCAAGATTTGTGCTTTCTAACTGCAGACCTCAGCCAGATCTGCTGGGAGGGAAGAGACGATACCGGATAAGGGTGGAAGGATCAGGCTGAAATGTGGCTCCTGGGTGACACTAATACATGCCCCACATAACACTTAAGAGCAGGAGCATGTGAAATAATCTCCTATGCTACTGGAAACCCTGCAACACTCCTCCTCCTTCCTCCCATCCCTCTCCCTGAGAGCATCTCAAAGCAAATGAGGGGCTAGGGTAGAAACCATTCAGGAGTCTCAAACAGCACTCCACAGAGGAAAGCAAGTTCAAATGCTAACAAAACTCATTTTGCCCTCTCAAAACTCATTTTGCCTACTCTCCAGGAAGTAGGCAGGATAGGGTAAGCAGCAGGACAGCTGCCCAAAAGAGAAAACCTGCTGTCTTCTCTTGGGCCAAATCCCCACTAAAGTCACAAAGGGAAGGATACAAAATTTGGCCAAGGGAAACCAATTCTATAACTCAACCCCCAGATGGCCTTGAACTCTGAGCCAGGGTCTTGAGACCTTCAGGTTGTGCATAACTGACAAAAATAGAAAGGAGGGAGAGGGAAGAGAGCAAAGAAGGGGGAAGGAGAGAGAAAGAAGGGCACAAGGCAATAGGAAACTAGGTGGATGTAACATGTTTCCCAGCTCATAGCAGCTCAAGAATAAAGGCTCAGCTGTAACTTGGTTTCTAAAGCCTGTGCTTGCTCAGGGTTCACTGGGGACACATCAGGCACTGAGGTGAGAAAATAGAGCTGACGTTTAATCTCAGGCCCTCTTAGCGAGAGTTGTGTCAAAGTAGGAGGCAAGATCCCTGCATCCTTCTACCTCCCCGGAGTCCCTGTAGAGTGGAGAGGAAAAATGGGGTAAAAATAACCTACCTGTTGCTGGTCCCAAGTCCAGGCTGGAGTCATTGAGCTCTCCCCCATCTTCCCAGAAGTACTGTGGAGGCTGTAAGATCTTAGACTCCTCATTCTCTTCACTAGCAAAGCCCGATCCCGGGACAGCATGCAGAGAGCCAGGGGCAAGGTCTGGCTCAGCAGCTTCTGGGCTGGTCTGCTCTTGGGAATTCATGGCCTCCAGGTGGGACATCATGGCAAACTCCAGAAGGGAAGTTGACGTGAGGCCATCAGTGGTTGGTTCCTCCGAGGAGGCAAGGCAGAGCCACAAGGTCCCTGTATAACGACAGTAAACCCACATCAGAAATAGGGCTGACACCCACTGGGTTTGTCTTCTCCTTCTTGTCTGCTCCCACCATCTGTAATCTGATGCTTACATCTGCTTTTGGGATGATCTGCCCCTCAGGTGGTTGTGCTCTCAGCTGCTGAGGAAAATCAGAACGTTTTAGGAAATATCCACAACCATGCTGAGGAGCATCCACATCCAAGAGTTGTGGGTGCCAAGCAGCCACCCAGCCTGGGGCATTTCTCTTCAACAGGGCAGGGATGATTCACTCCCTCTGTGGAGTATTTTTTTTTTGCCTCTTTGAAAGAACAAGGTGCCTTGTTAATCACTCATCCTGGAGAAAAGGTGGAATGTCTTATATTTGAACCACAAAATTCTGGCCCTGTGAAGTCAATGCATTTCCTATCAGGCTATCACTCAGGCAAGATTTCACCCTGTGCTCCTGATCTGTAGCTGTATTACACACAGGGGTGACTGATTTAAATTAAAATTATTACCAATGTCAATATTAATAATGTTTTAAACCAGCAGACTGGAAGTCTGTTCTTAAGTAATTTCTTTGAACTTCATTTAGCATTCACATGTTTTCTTTTCTTAAGCAGGGGCTGATTGTCACAGGTAAAGATCAAAAGGCACCAACACCAACCTAAAGCTAAGCAGGGAGGCAGGCTGCATTTTACACTTCCCCTTCAACAATTACACCCTTGTAATTTGCATTTTATCTATTAGAAGGTTTGACTGACATTCCTTGATTCCTAGATGAGACTTTAATTGTGATTCGTGTCAAGGTACATTCACATGCATATTGATTGAACTTCAATCAAAATGGAAGAAAACAGCACCTGGAACTTAGCTTTATTCAACCCATAAATACCATGATAAATACGGAGACATAAGGAGAAAAAGGAGATTACCACAACATGTTTTACATTTAAAATAGTTTTGTCAAGCAAGCAAAGTAACTAATTTGAGTGAACTGAACCAATTGCTTCCTAGCCCTCTGTTCTGCAGCACATCAAAAAAAAAAACAAACCAGAAGCTCTCATCCTCTCACAGCTGATTTTTATTCATAGATTAGATAAAAAAAGGACAAGTTTTGCTGCTTTCTCAGCCCATACTGAGTTTCTGAGTTCTTTATGAACTAGTCACTGAAGTGAACTAATTGAATAAGCTAAAATGAAGATCAACTTGGTACTTTCCTTTGATAACCGATTTTCTAGTCACCAAAATGCAACAAATCTAATCCAACTGGGCTTCAGTAGAACATGATACAGTGTCTCGTGCAGAATTACAGAAGGGGCAAGAGAATAAAGCGGTTGGCAGGAAAACTGCAAGGCATTTGCTATAAGAAAAATGACAGAAGCTTGTATTAGAGGGAAGCTATTAGTGGAATTCCTCAAGGTCTGTCCTTGGATCTGCTGTTCTTTAACATTTTCCAGAGTGACCTTGGAAAAAAAAAAAATTAGGAATATGATAATGAAATTACCCAGGGACACAAAGCAAGGAGGCATTCTCACTGGACAAAGACTGTAGGTACAGTTAGGTAATCTTGAGCATTGAAATTACAAATATTATCAAAAGAAATAGTACAAAGTGATAAGTCACGACCTTGAGAACTAGCACAAAGCATTTCTCATACAAGATAGAAAGCCATCTGCTTCTGTGTAAGGAACAGCTCTGAGATACCACTGGAATGCAGATGTGAAAATGCTTGCACAGTCCTGAAGCACAGAGAGATTTTTACAAAGCACCGCTGAGGCATCACCTGGATGCTGCACACAGATCTGGATATACATGGCCCCAAATTATTTAAGTAGAGCTGAACTGCCTGCAGGCAAGGGCACAGACTAGCAAACCTCCCAAGGTTCCTTCCCACCACTGCATCCTACGACTGCACATCCCAGAAGGACAAACTCAAATCAGGGCAAGTGCTAAGATGAGCTACAGAGCCCTGACAAGTAGGTGGGCCTTAGTGTTTTCACTGCAAGCATGGGCTTGTTAGCTGTAGAGTTGGGGAGCTGCCACTCACCCGGACAGGCTGAGTGCACAACCTGTCCTGGGAGCACTGGAAGCCAGAAATGCTCAAGCCTTCTGCCTGCTCTGGCCCTCTCCACCTTTCTCCACTGTTCTCTGAGCTGAGCAAAATTCAATATTGGTTATTCTTTCCTATACACACTTGGGCCAGACTTCAGCATTTCTCAATCTCATTTACTTTGTTCTATTGATCCAATGCAAGATGGGCTGAGGCCTGTGCAGCACCAAACAGGGAACTGCAAGACAGGCAGAGTAACAAAGGGTAAAGAAGCTGCTGCAGCATCATGGAGCCGACCAAAGCTGCTCTGGGCATCCCTCGGCTCTCTGTGAGCTGTGCACACACAGTGCATCTACAGCTGGACACAAGTCTCTAGTACACAAGCACAGACCTGGAGAGACCTGGCCAGGCCAGCTCCCATGTCCACTTAGTGGTGCTCACCAGGCTCCAGCATGATAGTGCCTGGACTGGCCCAGGCTGACACAAGAGACCTGCATCACTAATGGAGAGCACTGCTGAGCCCTGCACAGCCAGCAGTGAGAGCACTTGACCTGAGTAGCTTACTGCTTAAGCAAACATGACAGAGACCAGCAAGGGGGAGAATGGGAACATCCTTCTCAAAGCTATCCTGAAAAGGGAGGCAGACAGATTGGGAGAGGCCACTGCAGGTCCATGGTCACACAGAAAATTTGGTGTAGCTGGAACTGCAACTGTCTGCTCAGACTCTGCATCAGCTCTTTATCCACCCCAATGCCTCAGTTTCTCCTGACTCCTATTAGCAAATATGTGGCTGGTCATGCACCTTCACTTTCCAGCAGCACCACAATACACACACACACCAGGTCTCCCAGTAAGCCAGGTAAAGCCTTAAAGCTTAATTTTGCACCAGCTCCAAAGACTGGATCAAGCCTCTGTTTCCATCAGCTACATCCCATTTGGGTTGCCTCTGGTGCTCAGCCCATCACAGCACCTCTACAACTGACATCTTGCAGCAGGTGAACCTGGGCACCTGGAGAGCTAATCCCATCCATGCAGGAAGCTCAGATCCTGGGAGTTTGTTTACCCTCATTTAACTCTGAAGTGTTTACTCAGTTAAAACCCCCTAAGCTGCATTATCTGGTTTACTGGGATGCTCTGCACTCATCAGCCCAAGATAAACTCCACCACCTCACCCCTAAGAATGAGTCATTAATAGACACATCCTGAGCAGGCCAGGTTTCTCCTGGGGTGGATCTGGCATAAACACCACCTTGAGGCCTGACCCATAGGCATGGAATACAGAGGATAGCCTGGGGGAACCCTCTGTGCCAACACCAGGCACCAGTATACAAACCAGTACCTCCCCAGACAGCATCCTGACACCATTCTGTATCTTTTTCACCAGAAACAAAAACCCAGTGGCTTGGGGTGCCAAAAAGCAGGCCCAAGATTTTCCACCTTCCCCCTTTCTCACAAGCATCACATAAAGGAGCACAACGCAGCTGTCAGCGCCAAGGCAAAGAAAGAATCAAAGCACAAGCTGAGCTGGGAGGCAGGGGAGCACAGCTGAGAGAGGAAATTCAATGCTGAAGACATCAGTGGCTAGCCGTTTTCCTCCAAGGATGGGCAATGGGGATTAGATGACTTCTACTAGCCATCAATCTCCCAATTCTGTATTCTAAAAGACAGATCAAGCAATAGGAGAAAAGAAACACAAGCGAATAAAGCCCTGTGCCTGTAGATGGGAGGGAGCAGGGAACGGAGCCAGGGCTCGCCAGCTGCTTCAATGGGGTGTTTGTCTCTCATTTCTATTTTTGCGGCACCTCTGCGTAACCTGGAGGAGATGAGGCTCTGCATGCTAAAGAGGGCTGCCAGCCTTCGGGGAAACGGCAGGGCTGTGATCACAGGAGCAAAAACCCTCCCCAGATCAGACTGAGAAGGGGTGAGAAAGGAAAGAAAGTGGGAGAGGTAGGTGGAGAGGCAAAAGGCAACAAAGACAAAGAGAGAACTGAAAAAGCCATGGGAGGTCCCATGCTGACTGCAAGCTCTCCAGCTGCTAGCACCCACAAACGAGACACGTGGAGGTAATGCTGACCTTGCAAAAGATGCTTCACCTCTGAAAGGAGCAGAATGGGGTGATTTCAACAGCAGGGTATAATACTGCAGTGTTACCTTTCCAAGGCCATTGGAAGAGAGCCAGCCAGGAGGACACACAGATGAAGTGAACTTGCTAGTTGCTGACCCCACTGGCCCCTCAGAAAACGATTCCAAGTCAAAGTGGTAAAGCTTCCTCTGTTGAGCTCAGCAAAGGATCCAAGGCAATAGCATAAGACAAGGCAGATGGGGGAGTTTCACTCAATGGTAGAAAAAAACCCCAACCAAATCTAAGGAAACAACATCTGCCACCTCTCTCCCAAACTGCTGTGAATAAGCAGTTTCACATTTCTGGGGTTCTTCTAGAATTGTTTAAAGTGCTTTCTGCATTAGTCCACCAAGAAACGCTTTATCCCACAAAGCAAGCCACCTCTCCATGGGACAGGGCAGCTGTTTAAAAAGCTCCCAACCAATGCACTGAAATAGTGCTAGAAGTGAAAGAGAAAAGAAGCCATTTCTGCATCCAGCTGAAATGAGAGGAGGGATTTGGGGACATGAAATGGAATCTGGTTCTGACTGTGTCAAACAGCCTTTTAGCATTTTCTCATTTTTAAATTAACAAGTAAACATCAAGTTTCCCTCGAAGGAAACACACAACCAGCCCATAAGATGTCATCACATCAGCTTGACCTGGGCTAGCATACCCTTTGGTTTATGCAACAGGTCCTTCCTGGGCACTGCGGCTACTCCAGCGCACCACAGATGCAGGATCAGCCTGCTGAAGAGCACTTGCCTGGAGCACATGCTGTGACTTACCTGTCTCTCACAACCAACTAGCAGAGGCTGTACAGCACCATTCAAATGCAGTTACACAATTGGTACCAGGGAAGGAGGTCACTGAAATCTCAGTGTTGCCAATGCAGAAGCCACAACAATGTCCATCTGGCCCTGCTACAGTTGACCTTCCTTTCAAGCCCACCCCAAACACAGAAGTTACTCACCAATGTTATTTCCTAGGAGAGCTGGGTCAAGAATGGGTCATTTGTTGATAATCAGTTAGGACAGAAACACAACGACCAGATGAGGGAAGCATCTGCCAGGGATATTCCCTCCCCCAGACCACCATGCCTGGAAAAGCTAGGGAGCAAGGCTCAAGGGCAGAGAGGATAGAGGCCCCAGGGCAGAACAGCCAGTCTCACAAACCACTTCCAGAACATAACAAAACACAAGAGTAATTTAAATAACAACAAAAAAACCAAAACAAAACAAAAAAAACCAAACCCACACCCAAAAAACAAACAAACAAAAAAAACAAACAAAAAAAAATCCCAACTACAGACAGTGGAGGAAGAGAAGAAAATGTTCCATGAGGAATGTCCATGCTGATTCCCCCACGTTCACCTGCAGTCTGTGCTGCCCACCTATCAGATCACATGCTTTTGATATAAATTCAGTGATGGACCAAATCTTTGCTGCAACATTCCACCTAAGAAACCTTCTTCCAGTCCAGCTCCCACGTGGCCTTATCGCTGCTCTCTCACACTGCACCAGACCACTTACAAATTCAGCAAAGTCCCTAACCTCTGAGACGATTTCCGTTTAGGGCTTCAGAAAACAAGATCAGACTGCCATCCTCCCCTGGTACTGTCAGCAACCATGTCCCTTGCTGAGCACCCCTCTAAAGCCATCCACTTTCCCATCACCCCAGTATATTTTAGAGGGATAGGAGAAGCAGTTGAGTCTGTGGCAAGCACATACACTAACTGACCTGCACCAACGAAAGGAACAAAGCACAACTGAAGAAGTGCTTGCAGTGGGACAGCTCTTCAGAGAGAGATGCTACAGCACACAGTAGCTGTTACAGCATCTTTCAGCTTGTACAGATTTTTACAGCTACCATAATCAGAGCTCAAACACCAGGCTACAGGCTGTGCACGTCTGCACGTACTGAGTGGGAGCTACCTTGCAAAGGACTGCCAACGTTTGCTCTCTTGACATTTCAGCAGAGAACATCTACAGCATGCAGACCCAGGTATATCCACAAGAAACTGCCAGAAGGTGTACCTGCTTTTGCAGATAATTGCAGATGTGCCCTTTGTCAGCACGTGTACCTAACCTCCTCAGCCCAGCACTGAGAAAAGTCAGGTATCCTGTCCTTATGATCAGTAATATCAGGACTGCTCTAAGCACCACCACCCATCTCCACAGAACAGAATCCAGGCAAGCAGGCCAAGGCAACTTAGACAGGTCTATTTATCCTTCCCACTTTGTTCAATCATTCATGCCAGGAGTTACAATCTTGCTCGGTTTCAGTCTCCCAGATTGTTTGCCTTTGCTCCCTCCCCAGATGTCTCATAGCCTTCACACCTCCCTCCTCTGCTGCTGCAATGCCTACTCTCCTCCATGTTTCTCACTATTGACAGTGGTAGTTCACGGCTTGGAGTGGGGGGAAGGTGGTGGAGTGGAGACATAGCCTCTGAGGAAATGGCATTGGGTAGACAGCAGTGTACAGCATAAGTGAATTTTTTTACCTCAGTTACCTCTCATAGGCCTTCTCAAAGCAGCCCACAGGCCCCCAGGGGTTAACAGACCACAGGATGAAAGCTACTGATCTAAGGAAAAAAACACAGCCCACCAATTCCTCTGTCCTCTCACAGGTCTAAACGATTTCATCTGCCTGTTAAAATTTGCCTTCCCAGCCCTGTGCTTCACCTTCTCACTGTGTCGCAAACTGGACCGTGTACTCCACAGCACTCAGTCTGATTTCCAGCCCAACAAATAAAGGCTTGTGGCTGCTTCATCTTCAAAAGCCTCCCTGCCTGGACAGATCAGGTACTAGCACAGATGCAGGAGGTTTGACATGGTTACTCATCAAAATGTAGCAGAAGCCTTTTACAACCCAACGGGTTTTTAAAACTCACTGAGTACAAAATAGTCACACTCTGCTCTAGCCATTGTAGCACAGCAGCAATGACCACCCTGCCGCACACTGCCACACATGCAGCAGTCTCACCCCAAGATGCTCCAATCTCCAAACAATCTCATGCTCCTTGGCAAAAAAGCTCATGCAAAGGTTTAGTGGTCCCAAGGCACACGTATGGGTCCCACCTATCTTCACAACATAATCAATCAGAATAGCAACAGCCAAGTTGCTGTGGTTGTCAAACAGAGGAAGGGCAGCAAAGCTGCCTTCCCAACGGTACAAAACTATCCCTGCAACAAGAATGTACATCCCAACTTTGGTAATTACACTGGGGCTTAACTGGGCACAGGGGCAGCAGGGTGCTGATCCAAGCCCTGGCAAGAAGCATCTTCCTTGCCAGCATCCCTGGCCCTCTGAACAAACCAGTGCACGTGTTTGCTCTGCCTCTGTGCGGGCTGCGCTCCTGTGGCTGACAAATAGCCTCTCTCCATTCTTTTGGGATTACGTCTTTCAGCAGACGGCCAGGACAGGAGACAAGCTCACCCGACTGCCAGCTAAGGGCTGTGATGCACGTTCCCCACAGCCCCTCTTCCCCTGGCCCTGCAGCAGGGCTGCTCCTGCTGCTCACTCAAGTACCTACAAAACGCTGGAGCTTCTTCCCACACCGAGCGAGTAGAAAAACTTTTGTGCTCTCTGATCTACAGCTCATTGCTGGCAGCTTCCCCTTGAGGGATTAATGTAGTTATTTCTACCTCTGATGCCTATAATTAAATGAACATTTCCTTATGGCACTGGAGAGGCCAAGGAAAAACTGTCTACAGGGAATTTTCATCCATTCTGATTTATACTCACTCATCTCAGGCTCGTTCATACGATGCTAACAAAGAATCTTCTAAGCAGGGAGAAAGGGAAAAAAACATAATCCTCAAACAGCCCACATGCAGACAAGCACCTGGGGACAAAAGAAGAGGGAAGAGGCAGATTCCCTTCCTTCTCCCCCTGCTTTTAACCACATAATTTTCCTACTTTCAAAAGCAAAGGGGCTCAGATACCCTGGAGCCTGGAGAGAGGTTTCCAAGCTCTGTCAGCAGATCTGTGCTGCCCAGCAGTTTGATGAGGCACATGTCCCCTTTCAGCCTATCCTGCAGGTCTGCAGAACCTTCTGATCCTGGGAAGCACTCAGTCTCTCAGGTTTTAACTATTCTTGTCCTGCAGTACCAGAGGAGCAAGGCCAGAGCACACTGAATTGTTCCAGACTGGAACAGATCCTAAATCGCTGAGCAAAGCTACCAACCAAAACGGGACTTGATTTACAAATACCCAGCAGTCTGCACCTCCACTTCTGACCTCCCATCTAGGTCGGAGTCCAGGTGTCCAGAAATGCCTGGCCAACTGAATCCAGACCCCCAGGTGAGCCCAGCCTCACCAGAGATACCACAACCCACCAGGCTTACCAGTTTCACTAGATTAGGAACTGAGCTGTCCCTCAGACCTTCCACTTGCCTCCAGCACCTACACTTCTGCCGGCTAGGTCAGCAGAGGATCACAAGAAAAGCCAAGGACCCAAGTCACCCATACCATCACCAGTTGGACAGCAACGCTAGAAAGTTTCCAGCGGTCTCAGCAGAACAAGAAACAACACAGCAGTATCGGTTGTGGTCCTTTTGCATGCCAGGTTTTAAAACAATGTCTCTCTCTGCAGAGCAAATGCAGCTTTCAAGGGATGGGGCCAACCCTTGTCAGCAGAATACATCAGTTTCCCACCCATGTACCTTGCCCTCTGGCTGAATTTGGGTACACAGGTCTCTTCCTGACATCCAGCTGAAGGACCCTTACCTACTGTGCCTGAGGTTTTCACTAATGTGGACAACCTGCCTGGAGGAAGCCACAAAACTGGCTCCCTGCTCAGCCCTGGAAAAGCTTTTTGCTTCTGTGCCACTGAGCACAAAATCCCAACAGGTTTTATGATCCATTTTGCTTTTTAAACTCACTATTGTTTGCGAACCTAAAAGGTTTTATCTCTTTTTAGGGAGTCCCAAACAACAGGGGTGAGACACTGTACATACAGCTTATGAACAGAACAGCTCCGTAGATGACACGCTTCCCTGTGAAGGTTTTTGGGAAACGGGGCTAATAAGAGATGTGCCAGGGGCTGGATGTCACTGGTTTACAGCTCAGTTGTGCTGGAAGACAACGACTGGTTGGGAGATCAGCCCTTCAGCCCTTCTCTCCCTGACAGAATAACTCAAGACAAAGACTCCCCCACTCTTTAAATGTCCCCGTGGAAAACTCCTATTCCACACTAAGCAGATTTCTGTACAGAAGGCATGGAGGTAAGGAGGCAGTGGACAATCTCAGCCTCGCAGTCTTTGGGGGCATCCCTTTGTTGGTAAATTTCCCCAGACTATTTAAAAATAGAAGCACAGAATTCATAACTATTCCCAGTATAATTATTCTTGCACTTAATTGCCTTTCCCTGGCACCCTACCTCTCTTCCAAAATTCAAGAGGAGGCTCTTGGGGAAACGCGGAGCAATTTGCGGTTCCCCCTTTCTTTGTGCCAGTTTCGCGGTAGTTAGCAAGAGTCGCCACGACGCCAGACGAAGGCATCGACAGAGGAGAACGCGGCCGTGGGGCAGCGCGCCCCGTGCGTCCTCCCCCGCACCGCCAGCCCCGTCGGTGCTGCTCACGGCGTGCGGGCTCCCCGCAGAGACAGCGCTACGTGTACCGGCTCTCGGCAGGAGACCCCGGGTGAGCCCCCATCCCCCCGGGGTAAAACCCATGTGCCAGGAGCTCGGCGGTACCCCGGCAACCCTTGAAGGTCCTAGGGCAGCAGTCATCGACTCCAGCGGGCTCCAAAGCCCAGATGAAGGGCAGTGCCACGGATTCGGGGTGGGGGACGGGGACCCGACACAGCCTCGATACCCACCGCTACTTCAACGGCGGGGAGCGATGGGGACTGATCTCCCACAGACGTTCCTGTGTGTCAGCGCACTGCACCCACGGCAAGTGCAGATCCCCGGGCCTGGGACGCAGACCCAACCCGTGCCGAGGGTGCTTACGGTCGTGGTGCTCCGATGCCCGTGGAGGGGACCGACACCCATCCGCTACCCGGCACTGCACAGCACCGTCACTGGGACTCCCAGCGGTCGGCCCGCTCCAGCCCACAGGGATGGTGGCGACCCCCGCGCCACCAGCCTTCACTCACCAGCGGCCAGAAGCAGCAGCAGCAGGAACGCTGGGGCCCGGTGCAACGGCTGCATGGCGGCGGCGGCCGCTGCCCT